>JAIEZT010001368.1:14245283-14357783 GCA_019594935.1 Periophthalmus modestus | reverse complement strand
AATTTCTAAAGCAATTTGGTAAAAGTGAATGAAAATGTGGGTCTTTGTGGATTCTTCATTTCAGTTTAAGCCAAATCACATCCACAAGGTAGTGTGCCATCTGGCTTAGAATTTCAGAGTTTTTTGCTCATTCTCACAAAACACACAAGAGCTAATGGTTTTAAACACTGAAAGGAAATCAAGTTTCATAAAACACATTGTGTACATCACTTTACAACATACCAACTGATTTGTGCATCTCTGAAACCTAACGGGATAAATGGATAATCACAAGTGCAGTAAACAAGCTCTCAAACGCTGATAATGAGCGGCGTATTTGATGTCGCTTGAAGGTTTCCTAGTACAAACAGAAGGCTGTGTCACCTGCTGCCGCTGTGTAAGCAGTAAGAGGTAAAAAAACACACACACAAAGAGAAACGACAAAAGTACACATCTGCGCAACAACTGAAAAAATGTGATAAACTCATCAGATTGATTGATTTGACTCATTTTCCCCTGGTATTTCCGTGTATTTCAGCAAAATGCATCTTCCCAGCGCTGATATATTGCATAAGCAGCTGACGTCATGCTGACTGTCTGCTGCGTGCTGTCTGGAAGTGCAGATTAGCATGCTAGTTGTTGTCACGGCACAACTCTGCTCTGGTCCCTGAGAGTTTGAAAAACACCTTCACTGTGAATAATTAAGAATTGCATGAGGTAAGTGGATCCCAAACTGTTTAAAAATGATGTAGACAGTAAAAATCAGGTACTTTTATTAGCACTTTTAATTGACAATGTTGAGAAAAGTACATATCTTGAGCAGAAACATAGCGTAAAAACACTTTCAAACCTGAGATACGACATAACTCACGTAGGCAGGTGGATTAAGTGTCTTGCCCAAGGACAGAGCGACAAGATTCAACTGTGGGAGCTGGAATTGCATCGCCGACCAGTGTTAGCATCGAGAGCTACTGTACAGCTCTCCCTTAAGCAGTTTGGATAAGGTTACAGACAATCAGCTTCAAAGTTACACGCTAACAACACACGCAAAACACTTTCAAACCTGAGATACGACACAGTTCATGTACAAACACTCACATTATCAGCTGGTTACATTCTGTGTGGTTTGGTTGACTCCGGGATAAACGACATATTTGTAGCCATTGTATTCCCATTGTCTCTTTTCCCATGTCCTTTACACTCCCCCCGCTCTGTACTTGCCCCCTCGCTGACCTTTGTGCGGCGGTGCCAGTGCAGAGAATGAATCACATTTTCACTTACCATGACAAATTAAAAGATCTTTTAAACCAAGCAAATGTTATCTTTATTTGGCGGTCCCTATCAATAAAGCCAGTATTGATCCACGTCTTTTTATCCCGAGGTCTGGTCCGGCGTATGGGGGACATTAATCACGCCGGGCCGGATTGGTGTGGTCACTGCGGATCTTTACAAACAGCCGCCTGGGATACAAATAGGCCCCACGCTTGTTGAATTAGTGCCTTTGAGTTGGAAGGCTGACTGAAGACTCCTGTCTGCTTGTGTGTGTGAATTAGCAATTGATTAGGGCCTTGTGTGGAACAGGGAGACGGCTAATGCCACCGGATTGAACGCCTGAGTGTGCGAGGGGCCAGCAAAAGATCACAAATGGATCTTTGATTATTAAAGTTTACCCGAAACGACATTGATCTCGAACAGTTAGAATGTGTTTAAGTCCAAGGGTCGGAGCGGCGACTTTTAAGGAGGCATTCACCTAATTAGCAGAGTTTATCCATTACCAGTGAGCAGTTACTTCAGAGGCACAACATCCGCCCACACTCCACTCTTCCAGGAGTTTTTAAAATAAGAATATCGTTAGCACAGCAGACATCAATGGTCAATGCATTATTCAGGCGTTTGGACACTTCACCGTATCTCATTTTATCACAAAGTACATGGAGTATGAATAAGAATATTTCTGCCCCGGTTTCACAGCTCACACGCTACAGTTGCTAGCAGAGTTAGCAAGGACTTTCCCCTAAGCAGTTTAAAGCTAATTTTCTGTAACCTTATCCAAAGTTGCATGCTAACAACAAATGCAAAACAGTGAAGGGAATTCAAGTGCTAAAATTATTGGAGAAACCTTGTAATAAGTGCACTTACGAAGCATGAACAAAGACTTAATTATCAATTTATAAATAGTTTCAGACTCAGATTTAGTAACTACTATATAAATGGAAAATGGTCACGTTTTTATATAGCGCTTTTCCACCTCATCAAGGATTTACTCACCCATTCACACACACATCAAACAGACACTGGAGGTGAGGTGGGTTAAGTGTCTTGCCCAAGGACACAAAAACAGCATTTATCCTTGGAAGCTGGAATCGCACCGTCAACCTGTGGGTCAGTGGATCTGATCGCTTCACAGATGAAAAACCAACCTTCAGATCAATGGACAAACACTCTACCAGTTGAGCTACTGTACAGTTGCTAGCAGAGTTAGCGACGACTTTACCTTAAGCAGTTTGGAGAAGGTTACAGACAGTTAGCTTCAAAGTCGCGCGCTAACAAGAAATGCAAAACAGTGAAGGGAATTCAAGTGCTAAAATTATTGGAGAAACTTTGTAATACGTGCACTTATGAAGCATGAACAAAGACTTAATTATCAATGTATAAATAGTTTCAGAGTCACTTAATAAATGGAGAATGACCACGTTTTTATACAGCATTTTTCCATCTTTTTCACCCATTCACACAGACACTGGGGGTGAAGTGCGTTAAGTGTCTTGCCCACAGCCTTTATCGGTGGGAGCTGGAATCGCACCGTCAACCTGTGGGTCAGTGCATTTGATCGCTCTACCAATGAGCCGCTAACCTTCGGCTCAATGCGCTTCCAGTTGCTAGCTAGGTAGAGTTAGCAACGACTCAACCTTAAGCAGTTCAGATAAGGTTACAGACAGTTAGCTTCAAAGTTGCGCGCTAACAAGAAATGCAAAGCAGTGAAGGGAATTCAAGTGATAAAATGATTGGAAAAAACTTATAATAAATGCACTTTAAACAGCCTTAATAAGAACAAACACAGACTTAATTATCAGTTAATTAACAGTCAATTAAGACTGATTCATGTTTAGTAACTACTTACTTTATAACTTCACTCTTAACCTTCAACAAATTGTTCTTTATAAATTCCTTGTTAATGCTAAAGTGTCGTTATTATAGAGTGGTGCAAAATCATTAAAACAAATCCAGACCTGCACAATCCGCCGATACTTGGCATTAACTTCAGTAACAAGCGTCGTCATTAAACATATAGAGTTCTCTTATGTTAACTCAGAAATGTTGTAACTTTATGACCCAAATTCTGTAATAATTAGAGTTATTAGAGCGTACATGTGACGCATTTGTTGCATTCGCACCTCTGAAGAGCACACAATATCAAATCTCTCCCCATTGTCTCGTCCAGACGGCCCCGGCACATCAACAATACACCGACACAGACTTTTCAATACCTGACCTCTGTGACAATAGACCACGATTGTAACGCCATTGTCCCCACTGTTTTGGCTTTGACTCACAATAATGTCTGATTTGTTCTAATTAGCACCATTTATCTTTCCTGTTGCGTTTTAATCCTGCTACATGGTTTAATATACACATTCAGAGCTGACATTTCTCGGTCAAATGAGGCATTGTGGGTAATTTATAATCTTTCCCCCAGTGCACTACAGTATACTGGCTGTGCTCACACTAAATCAGGCTCCTGTGCTGCATCTCTCTTTTGGAGGTGAATGTGGCAGAGATTCAGAATGGAAATGAGGCAGCAGCAGAACCAAGTGCTGCTCTATACTGCCATCATGTGCATTTAGGGAGAACTGCATGTGCAAAAAAAAAAAAAAATCACTGGTGATTCTTTATTATGAACTGATACAGGATGCATAATGTCAAGCCAATAAGTAATATGTTAAACCAATTTTTATATTTTAATGACTTTATTTATTGAATTATAGAGTCACAGTTCTATATATTTACATGAATATGACAAGGACTGGATGAGCACTGTGCAGAGCATCGTTTTTTATATCATTGAGTGTTTATAAGTGAAAAAAACATACTTTCTGAATATAGAAATATGACATCATGTTTTCATCTTATTATATTTGTACAGCACCTGCATGATTCCATGGTAACAGAAAGATAAAACTATACTTCAGAACAATCTTCATGGAGATAGATGCGTCTCATTTCGTACTGTGGAAGATTATTAACAGCATTTCCATGGAAACAGGCAGAACATCGTCCTCCAGGCCAAATGAGAGTTAGGTTTGTGGAGATGCAAGCCCGCACGGAGTAAGTGTTTTAGTGTAATAAACATAACCAAAATGAAAAACATTCTTAACCAAAAAGTGACATAGTGTGACTTTAACAACAGCTATTTTCTTATAAAATACTTTGGAAAAATAAAGCCTCGTTCACATTGTAAAGAGATATTTATATGTTATTTGGCAGTGGGGCATGTTTGCAGCCGCTCCTTAACCCCAACAGTCAGCGAGCACACTGATAATTACCTCTGTAATGACTGCCCAAACGAGCAGAGCAGCGGCGTGCCAGACCAGAGCTGAGTGTGAGCGCAGCCAACCCCCCCCGCGCAGGAGAGAGAGAGAGAGAGAGAGGAGAGAGAGGCACAGAGAGAGAGAGAGAGAGAGCAGAGAGAGAGAGGAGAGAGGAGCAGAGAGAGAGAGAGAGAGAGAGAGAGGAGGAAGAGAGAGGAGAGAGGAGAGGACAGAGAGGGAGAGAGGAGGAGAGGAGAGAGGAGGCACAGAGAGAGAGGAGAGAGAGAGAGGAGAGGAGAGAGAGAGGAGAGAGAGGAGAGGAGAGAGAGAGAGAGGAGAGAGAGAGAGAGGAGAGAGAGAGAGAGAGAGAGAGGAGAGGAGAGAGAGAGAGGAGCAGAGAGAGAGGAGAGAGAGAGAGAGGAGGCAGAGGAGAGAGAGGAGAGGAGAGAGGAGAGAGGAGAGAGAGAGGCACAGAGAGAGGAGAGAGAGAGAGAGAGAGAGAGAGAGAGAGGAGAGAGAGAGAGAGAGGAGAGAGGAGAGAGGAGGCAGAGGACAGAGAGGAGGAGAGAGAGAGGAGAGAGGAGAGAGAGGAGAGAGGAGAGAGGAGGCACAGAGAGAGAGAGAGAGAGAGGGAGAGAGAGGAGAGAGAGGAGAGAGGAGAGAGAGAGAGAGGAGGGAGAGAGGAGAGAGGAGGGAGAGGGGAGAGGAGGCACAGAGAGAGAGGAGCACAGAGAGAGAGGAGGAGAGAGAGGAGAGAGAGAGAGGAGAGAGAGGGCACAGAGAGGAGAGAGGAGAGAGGAGAGAGGAGGCACAGAGAGAGGAGAGAGAGAGGAGAGAGGAGGAGAGAGAGGAGGCACAGAGAGAGAGAGAGAGAGGAGAGGAGGAGGAGAGAGAGAGAGAGAGAGGAGAGGCAGAGAGAGGAGGAGAAGAGAGGAGGGAGACAGAGAGGAAGAGAGAGAGGCACAGGAGAGAGAGAGGAGAGAGAGAGAGGAGGCACAGAGAGGGGAGAAATGAGGCAGAGAGAGAGAGGAGAGAGTCACTCTTTAGTGTGCAGCATCACACAGAGAAATAGAGATAGAAGGGGAGTAGAAGCTTTAGTTTGGCTCCTTAATTACCGGCCTTGTTAACCCCTGTGAGCCGACAGGAGAAGACAGGAGCCAACAGGAGCAGACAGGAGCCAACAGGAGCAGACAGGAGCTAACAGGAACAGGAGAGAGACAGGAGCAGACAGGAGCTAACAGGAGCCGACAGGAGCAGACAGGAGCAGACAGGAGCAGACAGGAGCAGACAGGAGCCAAGACAGGAGCCAACAGGAGCAGACAGGAGCTAACAGGAGCAGATAGGAGCCGACAGGAGCCAACAGGAGAAGACAGGAGCAGACAGGAGCTAACAGGAGCCGACAGGAGCAGACAGGAGCAGACAGGAGCAGACAGGAGCAGACAGGAGCCGACAGGAGCCAACAGGAGGACAGGAGACAGGAGAGACAGGAGACAGGAGCTAACAGGAGCAGATAGGAGCCGACAGGAGCCAACAGGAGAAGACAGGAGCAGACAGGAGCTAACAGGAGCCGACAGGAGCAGACAGGACAGGAGCAGACAGGAGCAGACAGGAGCAGACAGGAGCCGACAGGAGCCAACAGGAGCAGACAGGAGCTAACAGGAGCAGATAGGAGCCGACAGTAGCCAACAGAGAAGACAGGAGCAGACAGGAGCTAACAGGAGCCGACAGGAGCAGACAGGAGCCGACAGGAGCAGACAGGAGCCGACAGGAGCCGACAGGAGCAGACAGGAGCAGAGCAGACAGGAGCAGACAGGAGCCGACAGGAGCCGACAGGACAGGCAGACAGGAGAAGACAGGAGCAGACAGGAGCAGACAGGAGCCGACAGGAGCCGACAGGAGCCGACAGGAGCAGACAGGAGCAGACAGGAGCCAACAGGAGCAGACAGGAGCCAACAGGAGCAGACAGGAGCAAACAGGAGCAAACAGGAGCAGACAGGAGCCAACAGGAGCCAACAGGAGAAGACAGGAGCAGATAGGAGCAGAGGGCTACACAGTGAAGGCTGTTGCTGGTTTAATCCTGCTTCCTTGGATTTGTCTGCAGATATAAAACACTCTCTCCTCTGTCAGACTCACCTTAGTCAGAGAGAGTTCAATAAAGAACCACACACACGGTTTTGTTCTGTCCAATCTGATCACAGACGAGCGCTGATCCCTCACAGCTCCAGCGGTTCACTTTTATACATTTGTACTTTTGGATTTTCTTGTCTGCCACTGTTGGAGAAGAGCTATATACTTTGTACTATATAGGTTTATGTAGCTTTTGGTTATATTTTATTGTACTTTTATAAGTAAACATTTAATGAATGTAATAAGGACAAAACTGCAGATACAAGTAGTTCAAATGAGTTTCTCTGCAGGGTGGCTGGGCGCTCCTTTAGAGACAGGGTGAGGAGCCCAGTCACACGGGAGGAGATCGGAGTAGAGCCGCTGCTCCTCCATGTGGAGAGGAGCCAGCATCTGTTCCAGATGCCTCCTGGACGCCTCCTTGGAGAGGTGTTCTGGGCATGTCCCACCATGAAGAGGCCCTGGGAAAGACCTTGGACATGCTGGGGGGACTGTACCTCTTGGCTGGTCTGGGAAGTCTAGGCCTCCCTGCTCACCCAGCCCAGGATAGAGCAGAAGAAAATGGATAGATTAATAATGATATGGCACTCCACTGTTTAGTGTGTGTTAATTCCTTCTTACAAATCAATGGAATAGAAAAGTATAAAGTTTGTTTTTTTGTTTGGTTTGTAAAGATGCTTAACATTTGTTTTTATCTTTTGAGCTTATGCCCTAATGTAAAGAAATTGTACTACAACTCTGACGAAATTGTACTACAACTCTGACGACAAAGTGATAAACTAATTAACTTTTGTCAATAGGAAAGGGCATTTAAAATT
This sequence comes from Periophthalmus modestus, assembly GCA_019594935.1. Classification (NCBI taxonomy): domain Eukaryota; kingdom Metazoa; phylum Chordata; class Actinopteri; order Gobiiformes; family Gobiidae; genus Periophthalmus; species Periophthalmus modestus. The sequence goes on along the minus strand of JAIEZT010001368.1, from coordinate 14,350,333 downwards.
GTAACACTTAACCCCAACAATGGAAATGACACTTTTACTTTGTCATGACATGGATTTGCAGTTGTATACCACATTCCTAAACAGGTTTCTTCCCTGCATCCTGCTCAGCATTTGACTGGCACAAGAAAAGAGCGTGACAGCAAATGATGTGGGTCAAATTTAGTAAAAAAAACAAGCAAAAGAAAAAAACACCAAAAAACTAAATAAAATGACTTTGGAACAGTCTATACCGCACCAGTATCTGACTGCACTGGAGCTGGGATGAGTAATGTGAATATATTTCCTCTGACAGATCTTCTTTAAAGTCTATTTATTGCTGTGTATATTTCATGCGTCCTCTGAGTCAGGAGCGGCTCCCATAGCAGTCGGGAGCCCTGCACTGTGAATGGCTTGAAAAATGAGTTGAGTGCATGAGGACACTTTGTTGCATTCATCTCCTCTTTAATGTGGAGGTCCCAGCGGAGCAGTGCAAATCTCTCTCTTAAATGGAAGTACGCAGTTGTATGGCATGGACACAGAAGACGCACATGGCCTTTTTATGCAACCCAACACTGCAGTACTTGTCAAATAGAAGCCATCGCCTTCTATTTAGATGGGAAGCTGACTAAAGATTTCTGGGATGCTTTGCACTGACGTCTCCACAGACTGTGTAATGTAGGAAGTTATCCAGTATAATGAAAGAGATGCCATGTGTCACTAGACATTTACACAGCATATGGGCATGAGGAGAGCGGTTAGGACTCCTCCACACGTCAGCATACAGTCTGTAAAAGTACACTGTAATGAAAAATGTATTATGTATAACAAATACCTAGAGATTTAATCTTATACTGAGTAGAATTGTTTTTTCTTGTAATCAAATTTGAGCCTGAAATTTATGCTTGCATAATCCAGTCCTAGACACACTACAACCAGTGACCAGCAGGGGGAGACACATACTTCTCCCCTGTAGTGTGACCTACTTTGACGGCTCTTCATCTGGGACATTTTGTTCTTCTGTCTCATCTGTCTTTCCCTGTTTCCACACATATGTTCCCACAGAGTACATGGGATTCAGGCTGATCACAGGAGTGACCAGAAAGACGCATATTTCAGCTTCTTTAAAAATGAAAAATGAAAATTGGAAAGGTCCAATCCATTCTCTTGTGATGCACCTGCTACAGTGAGAAGAAATACACCTGTTTGTTTCTGACTGTATTTAATCACTGTATAACCACAGCAGTGCATTCGTTTTAGTCTTCATTATTGTCTTTACACACTGCTGTAGAAGAGTTACATCTGTTCTGGAGAAGACTCACAAAAGTTAAGTTGTCAGTCCAGTCTGCTTATAGCTCCATTCACTCACACACACTCCATTCATACATGCGGGTGCAGATGGGTGCAGACGGGTGCAGACGGGTGCAGATGGGTGCAGACGGGTGCAGATGGGTGCAGATGGGTGCAGATGGGTGCAGATGGGTGCAGATGGGTGCAGATGGGTGCAGATGGGTGCAGATGGGTGCAGACGGGTGCAGACGGGTGCAGACGGGTGCAGATGGGTGCAGACGGGTGCAGATGGGTGCAGATGGGGTGCAGATGGGTGCAGATGGGTGCAGATGGGTGCAGATGGGTGCAGATGGGTGCAGATGGGTGCAGACGGGTGCAGACGGGTGCAGACGGGTGCAGACGGGTGCAGACGGGTGCAGACGGGTGCAGATGGGTGCAGATGGGGGCAGATGGGTGCAGATGGGTGCAGATGGGGGCAGATGGGTGCAGACGGGTGCGTGTGCTACGTGCCAGCCTCTATCACTAGTATGAATGAACCTGTGTTGTAAATGTCTCCTCTGGTGTTTGTTGTGGACACACTGACTGTCTAACTCTCTCTCTCTCCATGAGACTCCTCACACTCCGTACACAACACGGCTCTCTCATAACGGTCGTGTCAAATGCATCTCACTTTAACTTGGAGATGTGTTAGAATATATGTGTATATCACAGGTGATGTGTGTATCTCACAGGTGATGTGTGTATATCACAGATACTGTGTGTATATCACAGGTGATGTGTGTATCTCACAGATTATGTGTGTATATCACAGATTATGTGTGTATATCACAGGTGATGTGTGTATATCACAGTTGATGTGTGTATATCACAGATTATGTGTTTATATCACAGATTATGTGTGTATATCACAGATGATGTGTTCATATAACAGATGATCCAGGCTTTGGTCATGATTGTACATGTTGATTTATCAGTTTATTGACGGCTCTAAACTGTGTTTACTTCATGTTTGAACATAAGGCAAAGAAATGATAAAGACAAACTTTTACAGGAGACACTCAAACACACGTATTTTCTTTGAATTCAACACTCTGTTTCATGAGAAAGTCGGAGTGTTTAAGATCCTGTAGTGACTGTCACTCGGAGGTTTCAGATGACTGTCATGCTGCATATATAATACATGCACAGACACAATGAGAACATGGCTATTCAGGGGTGTCAGCTTCCTGTTACGTGCAACATTTTGAGAACTTTTTGTCCTGTACAAAATAAATCATATTTACTTTCTGCTTTTAGGAATACTTTGTTGTTTTTTTTATTTTACTGAGATTTGTTTGACAAATATAAAGTGCATTATATTTATTTTATGTTGTTTTAAATGGTCAGTTGCTGTGGTAACAGTCCTCATTTTTCATCATTCAGAAACTCATGGATATTTAAATTGATTATGTAATGTTTTTTCTCTGGACTTCATTGAAATGTGGTCAGGTGAAAGGTCAAAGGTCATTGTGATGACGCTGCAGCAGTCCTGTTGGAGCCCTGCATTATAGTGACACTTGTTGAAAGCGTTGGACGTTTTGTGTGGCTTGATGCGAAGCCAGAGCAGCGTTCAGAACACTGTGTCCTTGAGTAGATTCTGTCTGCACAAAAGGAAGTGGCTAGAAACCATCTCAACTCACAAGCCCACACTGACGCATATCAGCGTTTGAACAAGTAAACAACACATGTTTGTCACTGTAGAAACAGAGCAGCTTGGATAAAACAAAGATGACATTTATTTAACTGAAAGTGACAGTTGTTAGAAAGTTTCATTCAAACAGAGGCTCCAGGTATAACTGACCTTTCCATTTGTTCTAACACATAATGTGCAAAGTCTTTCCTGTTTTAGTCCAAGCCTGGCAGTGACAGAAGTTATTTTAGAAACATTACTTTATATTAAACTTAAAGTAAAACATCTATTTATACCGTGGTGTTTGAAGTCACGGTTATTTAATGTATATTTGGAGTCACACAGCAGGAAATCAGGGCTGAGAATTCAGTTTTCTTAGATTAGTTCACCTGTTTACTGTGGGATATGAATTCCCACTTTCAAATATTCAGCTGCAAATATTATGGCTTCTGATGTAGCATTAACTTAAACAACTTCAAGATCCTATTTTAGGAGCGTTTGGCTGTTTGACAAACAGCAACAGACAGAAACCCCATCCAGGATGAATGAAGCTTTGCAAAAACAAATGTAATAAAACCATAGTTAGTGGAGCATATGCGCTTTAAGTCATGATGTAATAACACTCTCAGAAATCTGCTTTTATTTCATTGCATGAGGCAAACTTTCCATAGACTCTAAATATATATATATATCTAAAGGCCTTACAAAGTGCTTATGTGTTTCTGCGAGCATTATCCATCTCGCTCAAGACGTTTTTCCAGAGGGGAACGAGACTGCCACTATAAAACTGCACTAACATTGTTTCCATCGTTTAAGTAAACGCTGTGCAATTTATCGCACTTAGGAGCAGTGGCTTTGTGAGACTCTGTGCTTTAAAACTGCTCATGGACAGAATAATGTGCAGAGCTGAGCTCTGTCAAAGAGGAAATAAGCTCAATAAGAATGAGGTGGAGATGATGAAGAGCTCCTGAGGAGGATGAGGTGGAGATGATGAAGAGCTCCTGAGGAGGATGAGGTGGAGATGATGAAGAGCTCCTGAGGAGGATGAGGTGGAGATGATGAAGAGCTTCTGAGGAGGATGAGGTGGAGATGATGAAGAGCTCCTGAGGAGGATGAGGTGGAGATGATGAAGAGCTCCTGAGGAGGATGAGGTGGAGATGATGAAGAGCTCCTGAGGAGGATGAGGTGGAGATGATGCAGAGCTCTGAGGAGGATGAGGTGGAGATGATGCAGAGCTCCTGAGGATGAGGTGGAGATGATGCAGAGGTGGATGAGGTGGATGATGAAGAGCTCCTGAGGAGGATGAGGTGGAGATGATGAAGAGCTCCTGAGGGACAGTAACACTGTGAGCTCCACTGTGTGTGTTGTGCTCTCAGCTCTGCTCAGGTTTGGACTCTCCCACCTGTGTCTGTGCCTCATGAATCAGAAAAGGCAAGATCTTTGACTTAAATAAAGACTCCAGTGAAAGTACAGTCTACTTTTATGTTTCTGCTAAGTTTTAAACAATGCATCTTCTACGGTTGCAGAGACTAGCACTACAAACTTCTACAAAACTACCACTACCATTACTATTGCTTCTGTTACTTTTGCATTTCTACACTACTGTCTTGAGACTACATCTTGAGCTAATGCGAACGCTAATGCTATGTTTGTACTAATCTACAACCACCTCTATGACAGATACTGTCTGCTTCATGAAGCCTACTGCTGGAGCCCAGAGTCAGGACTAAATCAGGACAAAACATGGAGAATCATCACTTTTTATGTTAATTCTATGATGATTATTTATGTTTTGATTTGTTCATATTGTGATTTTAATGTCTTTGTTCTTTGGTAAAGCACCTTGAATCACTTTTGTGAATGAATTGGGCGTGGCATTTTTCCAATCACAGATGATGGAATGCACACATTATTGCTCTTACTTAACTCCGTCGCTCATGGCCCAGGTGTCAAAATCGGGCCTCAAATTAATTTTCTACATTTCTGCATTTTCTTCTTCTGCAACATGTTTATGCAATAATTACTTAACATGGAATGTGAATGATGATTGACACATTATCAGGAGCGTTGGTACCCACCCGTTTATATTATATTATATTATATTAATATATATAAATATATATATATATATATATATATATATATATATATATATATATATATATATATATATATATATATATATATATATATATATATATATATATATATATATATATATATATATATATATATATACATATATATACATATATATATCTGGGGGTGCTGCGATCTGTAGTTTACACAATCATGCATTTACATTAAAAAATTAAAAACTTTCATATAACTTGATATAACGGGTGGGTACTAACGCTCCTGATAATGTGTCAATCATCATTCACATTCACATAAAACACACATAAAAAATTAATATTTTTAGCCCAATTGCTTTTGTAAAATAAAACATCTGTGTCATGTTCAATGTTAGACCAGTACTGGATCTTGTGTGTAAGTGTGTATTAAAGGTCACTGGGTTTGTCCTTGTGTCTGAATGCACGTAATCAGAATTTAGACAGAGGCATTCCTGCTGGAGATATAAGATAGAGTTAGTTACGTGAAAGAGGAGCTCCGTCAGCTAAAAGCATCTCACAGACTGCAGACAGCGGCCACTGAATCCTCCCACGGACTCCTCAGCACATATGCAACTGTGCCCAAAACACAGTGGCACACAGTGGGCAGCTGGCACCGGGCCACAGCCCTGTACCACCCACCACTCACTTTTACACATCAAACACACGCACATGTCAGGTGAACGTGGAAATAAATGTGTGGCTTCTAAAATGGAAAAGGCATTATATCTGACATGCATACCACTGTTTCCAAACGCGGATAATTGAGTTTTTATATCAGTGTGATGTAGTGCTGTGGAAGCCTGCCAGAGAAGTGGAGTCTGGAGGGAGTATACAGGGCTTACTGGGGGTTTGCAGTAAGGTACAAAGTGCTGATTTATGAGTTCACTGAGCTGCAGCCAGACAGGGATTCACTTGCTCAAATTGCCAGGTTTCTTTTTGTTTTTTTTAAATTGTATTATTACCATGATTTTTTTTTTCCCCAACAAAGCTGGAAAATTATACAATTACAAGCAGGCAATGGTTCATTTTACTAATGCGTTTCAATAATGCATATATTATGTTTGTAAGTACTTGCTGAAAATGATTTACAATAATTATGTTGAATATACTTTTGAATTGCTACATTTCTTGGTGCTTTGAATTCCTGTTTGACACATATATGACAAATACTAGTGAAAGAAGCAAAGCTGTAAAAGTGCTTTTTTTTTTTCACTTAAAATTCTGTTCCTCGCAGTACTTTTACTTTATGTTTACTTCTTCCAGGAGCTTTGAATCACTTTTCATGCGTGCTGTGTAAGTGTATAATGAGCTTGTGTAACTGTTTTTAAAATGTTCTTTTGAAGCTCATAATGATGACGTCTGTTTTAAACACTGCTGTGAGCTAGTGAATTAAATCAAAGAATAACATGTCCTATATAAAGCTGAGGTATGATCTGAATGTTTCTATACCGTTATAAAAGCACAGACCTGTGACTGACATGAAACAGGTAGAGCATAGATCATGCACAGATAGAGGATTTCATAAGCACTTCATTCAGCTATGCACTTCATGAGTGTCACCTTTTGTAATATGTGTCAGAGCTGAGAGTGAAACATGCTTCTTTTTAAGCTCCCAGACACCTCTACTGGCTGTGGGCCAAGCTGCAGTTATGCTTACGGCCTGTAGGGGGCTCATGTGCACAGGAATCTCAGGTCAGTCCAAAGGAGAAACTGTATCACGTGATTTCATTGAATGAAGAAATAGAAGGAAACATTAAACTTGAGCCAAGCCTGTTTACATTTTAGCACCACATTTTTATTATTGTATTTATTATTACAAAAAGGTAACAATTCTAGTTTTAGATCTAGAACAATACCATTTTGTCTCAGTTACATAATCACTTACAAATGGACAGTAATGCCTGAAATAACAATAACAGGGTCAAGTCCATTTTAACGTGGTCTAAATCAGGAAACAGAAAAATAAACAAAACCACTAACTGTGTCCTTGTTTTGGTGATGACCTGAGCTGCGGTCGACAGGAACCCTTGAACAGGGACAAAAGGACAAAAGGTCACATGTGCGGAAACGGGGCCTGTGTAGCACACAGCACAGCTTCAGAAATGCTGCAGTGGACCACTCCGACAGCCAGCTCTGGAAATCACAGTGAGGATGTTGGCTTTTAGCTTTAACCTTACACCACCTGCATCATCTGTGGTGCACAAAACCCCATTCATTCTGTGACCTATAGCACCTAATACGAGAGCTCATAAATGATTTGAGTGTGGCCATTTTCACTTTGCCACTGCTGCTTTTGGCCCTAACAGGCATCCTGAACTCTGGATGTCTTCCTGGTTATGTAAATGTTGGCTAAACATGCATGTGTTTTGGGGATTACAGCTAAGTCACATTTAAGGGCATATTTCTCAGAGGACAGGCCAACAAGCTGCTTTTAAAATCACAAAATGACAACCAGAGCAGCGGTCCAAAGTAATGCAGTACCTTCACTTTCTAATGACAAGTTGGAAACAATAGAACTGTGTTGAATATGTGGTCACATGTGTTGTTTTTTTTTATACACTGGCACATATCCCATCAGTGGTGGTTTAATCTCAGTAACAGTGAGTGTAACAGTGATGATGGACGCTCCTGATAACATGTCAATCATCATTCAAATTCCATGTTAAGTAATTATTGCATGTTAAGGCTTGTGTAACCTTTTTAGAAAATTGATTCGAGGCCTGATTTTGACACCTGGGCCGCAAGCGACGGAGTTAAGTAAGAGCATTAAAGTGTGCATTCCATCAGCTGGGATTGGAAAAATGCCACGCCCAATTCATACAAAAAGTGATTCAACGTGCTTTACAGAAGAAGAAAGACATTAAAATTACAATCTAAACAAATCAAAACATAAATAATCATCATATAATTAACATAAAAAGAAAAAAGAGCAGAATAAAAACCTTTCAGTGATATGCACAACAACTGTTTGAGTCTGGATTTAAACATTGTCAAAGTAGAGGCCTGGTTTTAGCTACAGAAAACTGAAATGCTGATTCCCCATGTTTAGCATTGGTTTTATCCTTGTTTAATTCTGGTTTAGTCCTGGTTTAGTCCTGGTTTAGTCCTGGTGTAGTCCTGGTTTAGTCCTGGATTAGTCCTGACTCTGGGCTCCAGCAGGAGGCCGGTCCCTGAAGTCCTCAGAGTGTGAGATGGTTCATGTGGCTTTAACATGTGGGAAATGTTCTTTGGTGCTAGTCCATGGAGAGACAGAGCTGCTTTTAAGTCTCTGAGCCACAGGAGCCAGATACCTGAGCATAGGACACATGTGTGAAGTACTTCCTGGTTCTAGACCTGAGCATAGGACACATGTGTGAAGTACTTCCTGGCTCTAGACCTGAGCATAGGACACATGTGTGAAGTACTTCCTGGTTCTAGACCTGAGCATAGGACACATGTGTGAAGTACTTCCTGGTTCTAGACCTGAGCATAGGACACATGTGTGAAGTACTTCCTGGTTCTAGAGCTGAGCACAGGACACATGTGTGAAGTACTTCCTGGTTCTAGAGCTGAGCACAGGACACATGTGTGAAGTACTTCCTGGTTCTAGTCAGACCTGTTGTGGTACATGTACATGTTATAAACGCACTGTGACTGCATCAGTGCATCTGCTGGGATTATAAGTCAGATTTATGGAACAAATTTCTCAGAGAAGATGCCAAATGAGAGTTGAGGCATTAGAAGAAGTCTACTGAAAATAGAGGGAAAATGTGGTCAGAGATGTTTAACAGAGTTCTGACAGCTGCGGTTTGTGCACATGCTGCAAAGTGAGCTCCTAGAAAAATAAAACTGTTTCAAGCCAAAGTCATTTGAAATCATAAATCCTCGTGGACGTACAGAGGTCTGTACTGCTCTGAGGATTTCTGCTGCTTAATGTGAAATATCAAGTTCTGAAGTGAAATTGATGTCAGTCTTGATGTACTTAACAATCTGACAGCTGATCTCGAGAACATCTGAAACTGGAAGAATCACATTCATGTCGTAGTCGTCCATGTAACGTAACTGCTCAAAGTCAAGACAGCTCAAAGTTTAAATCCTGTTTGCTAATGACTTTAAATGTGATTTAACTTAGACTGATTTTATTATCCCAAGTTTGTTACCTCATGTAATTCAGTTTAGACTTGGTTCAGTCTTGCGTAGGATTCAGTCTGTAGTTCTGGTATCAAGCAGTGAACTGTAGCGAATGTACAAAGCTATTTTAAAGAGGGCGTATTATGCAAAAGCTTTTTTTTTTTAGCTTTGTGCCATGTTATACTGATGTTCCCTCATTAAACACATGCCTAAAGAGGTTTTATATGTCATCCATGCACGTTTTCAGAAACTTAGCAATCTCTCCCAGGGTCTATTCAAACCCACCTCAGAGTTAGCTGTAAGATTCTGTGCAAGGCTCCGCCCACAAGTCTACATCACCCATGCTCCCACATAACAATCCTCTATAAATATACAAAAACATGATACAAAACTGCACACAGCAACTTGACAAACCTGATGCGATGTGCAGTAGTGTCGAGATGCAGCTGATTGTGCTGTGATAGTGCTCTGAAGGGTGAGTGACTTAGCACTAAGAGGAAAGGGCGGGGAGACTCAGAGCAGCAAAACAAAAGTGAAACTTATAAAACACGTTAATATGTAGTTTTGGGCAAATGTAAAATTTTCAAAACGAATAAAAGGATAACATGGTGATCCAAATATGTTACATGTTACAGTTAATACCCCCCAGAAGTAAAACACCGCCTCTGTAACTGCTCATTTATGCATGTGATTTGTGGTCAGTCCATTCTTCCTACATCCAAACTCATCAGTATAATGTGGCAGTTGATTTAGACACTTGGCTCGTGTGGCCACAACAAAACAGGAGCGCTGCCAAACCCACGGAGCTGCCTGCGATTTAACAGCTCCCTTATATAGCCACATTTGAGGGAAAAAGCTAATCTCATACAATCTCTTTTAATTTGTTTGGCTTGCTCTGTTCCCATAGGGTTCTCCTCGACTTGGCAGCTGCACCTCTCCTGCCCTGTGGGTGGAGCTACACTGCTCCCTGTAAGAAAAAGATGTGGAGGATTAAAGGAGCTGTTCCCATAAGCACACAGCCTGACAAGAAAGGACCATAATATCTCCCACATTTAGTTTCACTTTCACTTTGGCCGTTATCTGCTGATGTCATGGGGATAGTAAATCTAGATAACGTTTTATTGCTTCAGATAGAAAATACTAGAAAGTGGAGTTCTTTAACACACCAAATATATTGTTATAATGAATACGCTTTAGTTTTTACCTGTGGTCAGTGTTTGTCTCATCTGGAGGTTGGTGGTTCTAATCCCGCTCTCAACATATACATCACGGTTTGATCCACAGGTTGACGGGTGAGATTCCAACTCTCACAGATGAATACTGTCATTGTGTCCTTGGGCAAGACCCCTCGCCCCCAGTGATATAAAGCACTTTGAGCCGTGAAGGTGGAAAAGCGCTGTATAAAAATGTGACCATTTACCATGCGCCTATAATGTCAATTCTGAAAATGAAAGAACTTGAAATTTGAATACTTTCTTTCTCTATATTAATTACAGTGTCCTAATGCAATTTTCAACCAAAAATAGTAACACACCATGTGACTTTGCTTCTGATATAATCCTAAAACCAGTTGTGCAGCTTTGGAACTATGAGCTTGTGACATTCATTGTACAAAATGAGAATGAATTAGTTCATCTCCCCCAGATTTGACCCGATCTTTGCTTGAGGTCTTTTCTCCACAGGAAGCAGTGCCGCCCATGAGGCTGCTGTTCTGGTCGTTGCTCCACTGCCCTGGGTTTCTGCAGCAGATAGAGGAAGTTTGTGGTCATAGCGAAAACTCCAGGGCTGGTACACCACAAACACATTTACAGGGCGAGGTGGGAAGATGGCTGTGAAGATGTCATGTCCGTGTCACATGATGCACTTCTGCTTTGACGAGGTATAAAAGGACTGCAGTTATTCTGGTGCACTTGTTTGTGTGACGTTCTACTGGCAGCTTCTCATACACAGCCAGTGTGAGGGAGATGAACGCGTCAGTGAGGCTTTGAAGAGGTTTTCTACAGATAAAAGGACTATGCAAGTTGACAATACAGACTGTTTTTAAAATTGCATTGATAGTATAAAATTTAAATAACAAAAAATAACAAATACATAAAAAAATCTAAATAAGTAAGCATTTATTATACACCATATACTGATTGCATTGATATTCAGAGGCTATGGTCTTAATATAAATAACAGGTAAGTCTGGCAAAACAACAGACCAAGACGACATATGGTCACAACATGTTAAACAGACTTTTCCAGAATAAGTCAGGAGGCTATTTTTCATGTGTAGTCCCCCTGACCCCGATGTCAGAGGGAAAAAACACACTGTACATTACAAACATGAGGCAGAACATACACAGCACAAAGCACATGTGACAGGACGGTTTTTACTCTGCACATGTTCATTTTACGATGATTATTTTTGCTTTGATTTGTTGTATTGTGATTGTAATGTCTTTCTTCTTCTGTAAAGCTTTGCCCACATGACAAACCAAACTCCAGAGTTACATCACACTCGTTCACACGTCCAGGCTGCAGTGTTGAGTATGGGCAGGTCTATGTGTTTATCTGCTGTTCTCTCAGGTATGTGGTTTGCTGTTTCATGTGCTCTGGTTTCAGTTCATTCTCTGGTTCCTCTCACAGACCCAGGGACACGGCCACGACCAAACCTGACAGAAAAGGGGCCAAATCATGTAATGTTTTAAATAATAAACTTAAATCCACAACTTTAAGAAGATCTGACACGTTTAGAAAGCCATACTTTTGAAAAATTCCACAGTGGTGCTAATGCTTTGGTTTGAGGTGAGATATTTAGACAATACTTAAAATGACTCAAAATCATGCCATGCAGAAACATTTTTGCACATTTCATTTCTAATTAATTTAAAGTTTGCAAGATTCAGTTTGATTCTTTTACACATCCATAGTAAGTGAATACAGCTTACAAACTAGGAACTTTCTTTGGTGATAAAGTGCAACATAAAAACACAAATAAGTACAAATAAGGGCATGCATGAAGTTAAAAAAAGATATGCTTAAAAATAAAATAACATCTCATCAACATCTGATCAACATGAGCTGTAAACAAGAGGTGAGAGTCAGTTAGCAACACAAGTATTTACTGATGAATAATCTGTAGCTTTTCCCCTGCAGCAGTGCGTCAGGATCAGAAGCTCTGTCTAAAAACCTGCTCACTGCTTTAGACACATTTAGCTGCAGCTTTCCCCTGTAGCCAGGATGGAGCACGTATCATTGACTGAAACTAGTTGTTATATTGTCTTGAATTTTAAGGCGTAACCCAAAAATAAAATAATCTCACAGCTCAACAAATTGGGACTGAAATATAGAATTTAACTGAGCAACAAAACCAAAATGAGTAATGTAAAACCAAATGTTAATCAAACCGAAACAGCAAGCTAAACAGGGTGTGGATGAAAAATGAGGTCCCTCGAAGACCAAAGTGCTGTAGTTGCTCTTTAATGTAGAACGTGCTGAAGTGTAACTGGACTAAAATGCATCGAGTTTTAGATGTTTAAAGTGCACTGTGTCAGGAGTCTACCAGCTCTAAAGTGTCTTGTTCTAACCCTGAAACAGGCCACATTGCACAAACCCTCGACTGCACTAATCCCCGACCAAGTTATAGATGGACAATTATAAAACTACAGGAAATACAAATCTAACAATACATCTAAAATCAAATACGAACGACCCGGCCTTCTCCAGGTTCCTTTAGCTCTTGCGCTGCACCATCGTTACCCAACACAACACCCGACCTGACCTAGCGCTCTGGCATGAACACGTTTTCAGAGTTTTAATCAGTGGATCTGATGTGGATCTGACTACACCTGCTCACAGCGGTGCTTTCACTGACGCACACGGTCAGATATCACATTACTATTTACAAATGTGTTACCCCGGTTACAATATGTTTATGAAGGCAATAATGTCTCACAAAATATGAATATTCTGTGTAACTGGACTATCTCATAAATACACACATGGCTTGTGGGTCCTCGTGAGAAGTGTGAGATGAGTTTTATAGAGGCACACATGAGCGGATGACTCACTTGACCCCCACTTCAGGTCTCGTAGTGTAAATCCATGCAGCTCGTCTGTTATTAGGTCCATGCATTTTTACCAGACTTGTTCCAAACATTTAGTTTTGAAGACCTCACTGTACAGCCTCTACTTTACAGAACTAACTTTGACACTACAGCTGCGTGTGTGTTTAACCAGATTGAAATGACATCTCTCCTCTGAGCCTCAGCAGCTGAAGCTCTCGCAGCCTTTGTCTGCACAGGACGCACATCTGATGGAAGAAGTTGTTTTACAGAGACGCACACTACTCTAAACACAAACTTTGTATAAATGCCAGTAAACCCCTGCAGACCCTCTCATGTGAAGGCTGAAAATAACATGTTGTTCTGTGGGTGTAGCATAGACTCGTACACCTATAATTAAGTGAATGCAGAGCGTCATGTGTAAAGGCCTGTGCTGCGTGTGGGCTGCAAACGACTGTATTTAGTCTAATGTCTGTACATACTGTGCTCTGTAATGATGCGGCTGTTTGGGACGCCCTCCGTGTGGGGAAAACATCCTCTTATATAAACCAAATGTCTGATCCTTTAGATCCAAACATTTCATTCGATTTACAAATGTCCTAAATGTAACTATTTTAATGGAGAGCCCGCTGCATCCTGCTCTCGAGGGAAAAGGGGACGTCATCGCTTTGCTTGGAATGTTCTACAGTGGCATTTATCTGGTATTATTTCAATGACAGGAGTTTTTATCACCAAAAAATGTATGTCTCCACAAATCTGTCACTTGGCCTGATGGTGTCACATGCTTGTCTGCGTGGATACAGATCATTTTAGGGCCATACTGTGGAACATTCCAGGAAAAGGAGTAACATGAGGATAAGAAGACCCCCAGAAAAGTTACATAGTGCTCCTTTAAATATCAAATTCAAGGATAAAGGCAGATTTTGAGCCCGTAAAATAGAAAACACAATAGAGAAACCCAGTTGTTTTCTGTAGTGTCAGTGTGATGTGGTTGTACATGTGAACTCGCTCCGTGTTCTCATCTTTGGCAGTGAGACACAAGCCTCATCAAACCCGATTCATGACTTTTCTTTGGACGTAACGATCTGTGAACTGAGTATTATTCAAAAATGTTGTGCTGGTTTGTGATTCCTGTCACACGTCCAGGCCGCTCATTCACACACTCTGACAAACACTGTTTTAAATCCAACACTTTTTATGACATGTGTTGTTATTATGTGTCAACTTATTTAAACCAAACCTCTCCAGAAACCAGCGACTGTGGAATGTCCGAGCGTCATACGAGCCGGGTGTAGCTCACAGACAAGTTCTGAGTTTATGTAACAGCAATAATACGTAATTATAGTTATAAAGTTACTTATTATTGACATTTATACAGCCGTTCACCTGGTGCTGGCACATATTTATACTGCTGGATATAATGGAGAGATGGAACATAACAAAGTAAAATGAGTAAAGTACTGTACACATGCATTTCAGGTACCAGTACTTTACTTGAGTACATTTTTAAGTTGTTGAGATAGTTTTACGTCACTACATTTGAGAGAAGTATCTGTACTTTTTACTCCACAGTATTTTTCATAATTGTGTGAGACCTGTAGAACCTTCATAATTAGAGCAAATATCAACATTTTTAAAAAAAACAACACACACAAATCAGCACACATTTGTCACCACATTTATCACCACATTTATCACCACATTTATCACCACATTTATCACCACATTTGAAGCTTTATTAGATCTCAAAATGTGTGAGAAATACTTTTACGTTTTACTATTTAAGTACATTTTTAAACAGGGACTTTTATCCTTTTAAGTTGATTGTTTTCATGAGATACTTTTAGGTTTACGTGAGTATTTTTTGGGGTATTGGCACACATTTTACTGCCTGTTCTGACTGTGCATAGATGTGGAGTGTAAAACAAGTCCAGACTGGGCAGTGTGGGGATAATCATATGTTGGCATTCAAAAATGAGATGGATAAACTGAGCTGAACTTTAAAATGTAACCTCCCGTCTGAGGTGAGGAGGGATTACTGTCTCAGACATGAACAGGGATCAGGGAGGACAAACACTCCATTAGTCATTTCTTGATTTAATAAATCTTATCACGTAGCCTATAAGATTTAGTTAGCTGTATTTAAAGGGCCATATTACAGTTTTTTATGTTATAATGTTGTTTCCTCATCAAAAATATACCCAGTTTTATTTTTCATTCACACATGTTTAACACACCTGCATATTTAGGCTAAGTTCTTCTTTCACAATGTCATGTGGTAATACAGGAAGTGCTCCACTGTGTTTTTAAACTCCTTACACCTTCACAAGAATCATTTGGACAATAGCAGTCATGGAATTTCCAACCTCTACTGAAACTAAAGGTAAAGGTAAAATAAATATATAAATTAATAAATATGATGATGATTAATAATAATAATAATGATAATAATATATATAATAATAATAATAATAATAATAATAATAATAATAATAATAATAATAATAATAATAATAATAATAATAATAATAATTAATAAATACATGTCTAAAATTGTAGTTGTTTACTTGAAAACTGCCCCTACATGACATCACAAGGTGGAACAGAGCATTTAGAGCTTTGGAGATGTAGACAGACTAATAATAAAGAGTTACTCAAATATGTGTGAATGAAACAAAACACAACTCCAGGTCTGTTTTTGAGGAAGTAACAGCTGTATTACTTCACTTAAAGCTCACAAGAGTCCATTTTGCGTAACATCGAACCCTTAAATGACACTTTTGATCCTTGTGCTACTGTACTGTGCTGCTGATGTGTTCTGTACATTCTTGCGGACAAACAAATCAGTCAAATAACCACACTTTTCCCAAGTACTAATTTCCACACTATTGCCTAAAGGGTAGATCTGCAGAACCTGTACGGTGCAGAGTCCATACCCTGGCCCTGACACTGCAGAGGCACCGGTCGGGACTGGTTGGACATGTCGTGGTGCCAGCTCTCCAGGGAGAAAACATTAATTGGTCATTTGTTTTCTCACCTGTCTGGGGACTTATGTAAGCGCCGTGAACTGGCAACAAGGTCATGACTTGTGCTGCGGCAGAAAACATGGTTCCTTAATCGTCCCCGCTGTTAGGGAGACAGGCCCGCCACTGCTGCGGTTATGAAACACGCTGTTGTGATGTGGGACATTTATGGAGGTGTAATTATGGGAAGTGGTGTGCCAACTTTACTATGAATGTAATTAGATAAGGGTGTGTGTGGATGTGTTTATGAGCCTTAAGCATTACCACCTAACAACAAGAAGCCTGAACATACCATAGGCCACTGGTGGGACGGTACAGGGGTGTAGCACCACATTCTGGGCCCAGGGTCCAAATCATCTTGGTGGGCCCATGAATCTATTAACTGGATAGGGTATTGCTGCTTAGAGCTGGCTCAAGTTGGATTAGTGGCTTATTGGTACAAAAACAAAAAAAATCCTCCTCAATCCTTCCTGCCCAGAAAAGGTTTTTTCTTATAGAGCAAATTGTAATCACAAAGTGTTTGTGATGCGGCTGACGGGGACTGACAGGGACTGACAGGGACTGTCAGGGACTGACAGGGTCTGACAGGGTCTGACAGGGACTGACAGGGACTGACAGGGACTGTCAGGGTCTGACAGGGACTGACAGGGTCTGACAGGGACTGACAGGGACTGACAGGGACTGAGAGGGACTGACAGGGACTGACAGGGACTGACAGGGACTGACAGGGTCTGACAGGGACTGACAGGGACTGACAGGGACTGACAGGGACTGACAGGGACTGACAGGGACTGACAGGGTCTGACAGGGGGCTGACAGGGACTGACAGGGACTGACAGGGGACTGACAGGGACTGACAGGGTCTGACAGGGGACTGACGGGGGACTGACGGGGTCTGACGGGGACTGACGGGGACTGACGGGACTGACAGGGTCTGACAGGGACTGACAGGGACTGACAGGGTCTGACAGGGACTGACGGGGGCTGACAGGGGCTGACGGGGACTGACGGGGGCTGATGGGGTCTGACGGGGACTGACGGGGACTGACGGGGTCTGACGGGGGCTGACGGGGACTGACGGGGACTGACAGGGTCTGACAGGGACTGACGGGGGCTGACAGGGGCTGACAGGGACTGCCAGGGCACCTACAGCTTTCGCAAAGGTTGAATTTTGTGGCGAGCGCAAGCCCTGATTGGTTAGCGCGGTCACATGGTACATGGACGGCCATGTGAGTGATGTGAAAGAGCCGAACTGTCCTGAATGAGCAGCAGGATTAGAACATGGCTCAGAAGCTCCTGGAGCATTAACATTATTATTTATCACTTATAATGTATGTATTATTCCTTTGCCTCCTTCGCGGCTGCTCTGCTCACTCTCTTCACTCAAAGTCTCATGGGGGGTCACACATCAGTCATTATGTGGTACAGTGAATTGTAACACGAGACAGTGAAACATTTGCTGATTAAGGATATAAAATTGTTAAAAGCATGTGTAAAATACACTGCATTGAGTTTCTAAAAGGCGACAGAGGCAAAAATGAACAAAATGTTAAAGTCTGCTGTACGCTGTTCCAGTCTCTTGCTGCAGAGAAGAGAAATGAGCAGCGGCCAAAAGCTGTGCAGGCTTTAAGAATGACCAGGTTAATGGAGCTGTGGAGCTGGATCTGTGGATGTTTAGTGCTGAGCTGAGGTAGGCTGGGGTTTTACAGATTAAAAACTTGTATTTCAGTTGTATTACATTCATTTCATATCTATTTGAATGATGTTTGCATGCTGAAAGTATTCAAAATTGTGGTTTTGCACTTGTTTTGTTGCTGGCCCTTTGCTTTGTGCAGTCTGCATTTACAAACATACTCAAGTGTGAGCCTTACACTCGAGTACACGTTTGGCAAATTGAAAGTTATATTCTTTTTTTTTTTTATGTCTGATGTTTGGTGTAATATGAAAAAAAAAAACTTCTCCATATATAATCCTGTAGTGTAGCTCTTTTCATATGCTGGGTGCCCCAGTTGGATTCACTCGTGAAACCTCAAACATTGACAGAGCTTCAGTGTTTGTCCACACTGTGTACTGTCCTGCCCATATAAATGTGAAATCTCTGCAATGGGTCACATCTGCCTTTAGACGTAGTCTTGACCCACTTGTGAATCAAAATACACTGATCCTGGCATAATTTTGAATATTATTGATCTTTCAGAGAAAATGATGAAGAAACAGCTCGTGGAAATCACGGCTGTTGTGCAAGTCGGGCCTAAAGTGTTTTCTCCCACACCCAAAACAGTTGCACATGGTATTACCAATCCTCTCAAACTTGTTACATTGCAAAATAATGAGCAGGCATTTCAGCGGAAAAAAATATTAGTTCCTATTTTTACATTACCTCAGGAGTATTTCCCAATGAGAGTATGTGTAGGAGTATGTGAACTGGTTTAGCTGCTAGTTCTCATAGTGTGTAAATGTCAACTCAGAAGAAATAAAGATAGATGTAAAAGGGGAGAAACTAATGTTAGGCTAAAAAAGACCCTTATTGTGCTATTGTCTCCATGGAAACGTCATAGTGTTCACTGGACTGACGGCAATAAATGTAGCTATATTGTAGTTATTCAATTAGATATTTTTCATTTCTATAACCTGCCTTCTTGCATTCTTTCTGTGCACAAATAGGTTAGGTTATAATGTTATAATAAATGCATTTTTAAAAATTATAACATTATAACCTAACCTGGCCTCAAGATGAATTCTTACGATATTTGCAAGAAAAAATATGGTGGATGTACCTACTTTTGCTTATTTTAGCCAAAATACTGACTATTTTGTTTTTGCCATGAGCCAGGTTAATTATAATCTACCCTCAAAATAAAACTTGTGATGAAATACCAGTGGCTTTGGTGATATCGTCGGGTCTCCAGCCGCTGTATGAGTCTGCACACATGACCCAACCAGGACATCATGCTCCGTTGCCTTTTGCCCTCTTGTACTCCCCACTGCCTTTTCAGACATTTTTTTCAGTGTGCTTCTAATTAGGACAAATAAGTTAGTGACATTTTGCCTGTGAGACCGTCTACCACCTCTGTCCACTCAGACTAATCCTCAAAATGGAGACTTGTTTTGCAAATGTACCCAGCAGGAGGACGGTGAATGGGGGAGCAGCTTGTATGGGACTCCTACAGGGTTGTTAGCGCTCTGGAAGGGAGCGGACTTGGATCCTGGCAGTGGTGGGAGTTAATAAGGATTTAGAGGTGGGAGACGGACTATTTAGGCACAGCTTAGAAGCTCTGGTTGACAGGGCTTACTGGAATGCCCATGTGCAGCTCCACGTGGTTACTCTAGGTTTGTACACAGTATTCCTCCTTCATGCATCCATGGAACATTTGATTACAGTGTTAGTTCCAAGTTGTTTTTAGAGGTACATGCACATGCTGGTTTCTCAGTTGATTGAGACTTATCTGTTCATCTGCCAAGTTTAATTTTGGGGTTGCACTTTTTTATATAGATATTTACAATACAAAAATAGTTTGAACCCAGACCAGAAGTTTGCACATGACTTACTCTTTCATTTCTTCTGGACTTCTTTTTTCCCAGGACATATCGTCCCTTACTCATCCTCTGTTCTAGCTCTATCACAGCAGCACACAATAGCTCAAAGTTTTGGCAGCTGAGAGTCTGACAGAGGCGCTAATCTGATTGATGGTTATGACTCATCGAACCTGCCCGAGTCCTGCTGCGGGGCCTGAAAACTGCACTGCGTCACCAAATCGTGTTTCCCACAAGCCCATTCTACCATAAGAGCCAACGATGTGCTAGTAAAAACAGATCATGTTACAATCAACCAAAGAAATACTGCCTTCTTTGGTGCTGGGCCATTACCTCAAGGTTTAACTTCAACCGTTTTTTGTGTTGGGCTGAAGTACAGATGGTTATGTAACCCAGGGGTGTTCAATTATAATAAATACCTACTCCATTAGATGTGTTTTTATTGCTGAAAAATACCTTGAAATATGCAAAGCAGCTTCTTCACAAATCTGACTTATAACACAGCCTGAAAGCAATGACATAATGCACCTCTGGGGTCATGAGAATGGTAATAATGCAGACTGTTGGTGTCATTTAACATTAAAAAACAAAAACACTTTATTATTTTATTGCCGCACAGTTTAGATTGATGAAACATGTCAAGTTTGTCACTGGAATTTGCAAACAATTTCATCACAAAATCTGATTAATCTGATTACTTGTTCTGTCCTGCACACAGCCTGTATGAATAAATGGACTAAGACTAAGTGAGTGTGACGTCACCCATAGTATCCAGTCAAATGAAGCACATCGAGGTTAGCGCTTGTCAAACAAATCTCTTGCTAACGCTAGCAGAAGTGACTCTGGTTAAAGAAGGCAGCTGATTTGTTTGTTGTTAATGTTCATATCTTGATTTACAGACACAATAGCAAAATAAAAAATTACCATGATCATGTAGCGTGGGTTAATACGAACATTTTAAGACCAAAATGACGAGCCTGACAGCAGCAGTTACAGAGAGAGGGGCCACAGTTTTTCAATATAAAGTGAATTAGAGCCAGAGTCGATGGAGCCAGAAGTGCACCCATGCTCACTTCCTCAAATCCAGATTTACACTTTTACTGTTAAATGCGTCAAACAATATCAAACAATCATCGCCTTCAGACCCAGAGTTCTCAGGCTAAAATATATTGGGACTTCTTTAGCGTACATCAGTAAATCAGGCAGCAGGATGTGGGAGGGCAGGGCTGCCTGACTCCTTCCTGTCTGATACCACTTCTGTTCTGCACACTTCTGTTAAATTTGTGTTTAAATAGAAAACACAGAATAATAAGTAAGGCCGTATCCACCAGTAATCTGACCAGGACTGAAGAAGTGACCAAACTATGGCTCAGACCTGGACGATTGAGGGATCACACAGACAGAAAACACAGCGAGCTTTACATTGCATTATCCATTCACTCTTCTGTCATAACTTCTACGGCCAATATGGAATAATTACTACAGATTACTACTGGTATCCCGAACAGCACGGACCACACAGCTCCTCAAACACAAGCCTGACTGTCCTAATCTAATCACCGATCTTGTGGCAAGCCCTTCTCCCATGCATGAGTCGCAGCTGCCCCAAGACATCCACGAGTGAATAGTAAGAGCTTTTGTACGGCCAAATTTGACCACATTAAGTTGTTCTACGCTTCCATAACAAATGGGACGCGGTCACACTGAACTGGATCCAGCCTGTTTTTACTACTGCTCTGATGTTGTGATGGTACACACAAGCGCCAAAGTACATCAGCCATGGTCTCGACTTATCCGTGGAGACACAGTTTGGCTCAGCGCTGGCACATCACGTTCCAAAATTCTTTCATGGAATTGTTCAGTATTTGTTCAGTGTTTGTCTTGTCTCATGAAATGGTTTAAGATCGGACAAACCATGTGCCGGCCTTTTACGAAGCCTCTGTCACACTGAGGATTCATATTGGGACTTACTAAAGGGACTGTACCTGATTTTTACTGTCTCAAAACATGAAAAACAAAACTGTGTTGCAGCAGGCCCAAGTTATTCCCCAATTACATTATGCATCCTAATTATTCACCACAATGAGTATAAAAGTGTGTTTTTCACAACGTGCAGAGGCCAGATCAAATTTTTATTCAAGTATCAATCTCAAGTGCAAATATACAGGTTACAATCCGATTACATTTTTCCCCCTTTTCACTTTTGCTGTCATGGTAACCAGCGATGTTTACTTTGAGAGCAGGATTCGAACCGACAACCTTTGGATCAATGCTAGTTGTTGTTAGCTGTGAAAGCAAAACTCCACTCTCATGTCTAAAATAGTGAAACGTGCTTATAAACTCATCACCGTGAGTAATTTGGAAGCTGGAAATGCATCAATAAAGTGAGGAATATGTGCGATCAGAGCATCCTAATTATCACCACGATGTGTATCAAAGTGTTTTTCACAACTTGCAGAGGCCACAGTTGACTTTTGCTGTCATGGGAACGCTAAAAACAACTAGCGTGCTACCAGCGCACTTCTGGGTTCTCCTTAATAATTAGACAGTTAGACAGTCAGACAGACAGACAGGGCAGAGCGGTCTCATCTTGACCTGAAAAGCTGCTTTTATAATACGTCTGTACAGGGATATGACACATTTTGCTTAGATACATGAAAAAAACATCGGGTACATCCGCTTTAATGATTCATCCCAGTGTAAACCCAGTTAATCCAATCTAATCATTTACATCGACCGGGTTACACCTTGAATTACTCATGAAATTTGCTTCCAAACACAAACACAGCACTTTTGGAAATATATTTGACCATTACATTACATTTTCATTACATTTTGCATATGGATGAGTTCATTTCCACATCATACAGTTCTCATTGTGCAGCAGCTGGGGGTCTGGGGTCTTTCTTATTTGTTTATACTAGTAGAACTCAACGTCATGGTTCTGCTGGGCCATGGAAACAACTTAAGCATGACTAACAAACTCTTCACTACCTTCTGCTTTTCTCTTATTAACTCCTCTCGTGCTGCCAATTTCACAGCAAGTCCTCTTTGGCCTAGTTTTTATGTAATATTCTGAATCCCACATGACCGATACAAGGCTACATAATGCTCCATTTTGTGATTTTGTAGAAAGGACGAAAATCTGCGGCTCCACATTTCTTTCCTGAACACCAGTGCCATGACGACTGGAGAGGACATTAATGGTTACATCCAGCACTGGCTCAGACATGGCCTCTCTAGTCCAGACAAACTTTTGATAGTCTGCTGTGTGACATTATATCTGGCTGTGGTTTGCATTTGCTTGGCAGTGCTTCTGAAGTGCTGTGTGTGTGCGGCGCTCTGGGCCTGGTGCGACGCCAATGACCGTACTTTGAACCAACAGCAACAGCTGCTGGGTCGCACGCTCCGCCAGCGATGGATGGCTGTGCTCACTGTCTTCTCTCCCTCTCTCTCTCCTTCTCTCCCGGTCTCCCTGTCTCTCTCCCTCTCTCTCTTTCTCCCTCCCTCTCTCTTTGTCTTTTTCTCCCTCTCTATTCCTCTTTGTCTCCCTCTCTCTCCCCTGTCTCTCTCCCCTGTCTTTTTCTCCCTCTCTATTCCTCTTTGTCTCCCGTTCTCTCCCTCTCTCTCCCCTCTCTCCTTTTCTCCCTCTCTATTATTCTGTGTCTATTTCTCTCTCTCTCTCTCTCTCTCTCTCTCTCTCTCCTCTCCCTCTCCCTCTCTTTACCCTCTCTCTCTTCCTCTCCCTCTCTCTCCCTCTCTTCACCCCTCTCTCCCTTTCCCTCTCCCTCCCTCTCTCTCTTCCTTTCTCTCTCCCTCTTGTTCCCCTCTCTCTCTCCCTATCTTTCCGCTCGCTCTTCCTCCCTCTCTCTCCCTCTCTCTCTTCCTCTCTCTCTCCCTCTCGTTCCCCTCTCTCTCTTCCTCTCTCTCTCCTCTTTCTCTCTCTCTTTTCCCTTCTCTCTCTCTTCCTCTCTCTCTCTCCCTCTCTCTCTTCCTCTTTCTCTCCCTTTCTTTCTCCCCTCTCTCTCCCTCTCTCTCTTCCTCTCTCTCTCCCTTTCTTTCTCCCCTCTCTCTCCCTCTCTCTCCCCTCTCTCTCCCTCCCTCTCTCTTTCCCTCTCTCTCCCTCTCTCTCCCTCTCTCTCTTTCCCCTCTCTTTCTTCCCCTTTCTTTCCCCCCTCTCTCTCTCTCTCTCTCCAGTGTTAACTAATGTTCCTTTCTCCTCCCTCAGTCACGCCCTTCCAAACACAATCAATCTTCACCCAAACGATAAAGAAGATAAGTTTCTCCGACTCGTCCTGGTTGGCTCCTGGAATGAGCCATTTAAAACTTCAACAACATCAACAACATCAACACAACATCCGAAACGAACTGGGACTAAACCAGGACTGGAAATAAAACACACTGAATCTGGATTATGACGTTAGTCCCAGGGCAGGTTTAGTTCTGGTTTAATCCTGATCCTGAAGTGTGATGCCAACTAACAATCTGTATTTAACCTGTGGCGTACGAAGTGAAGCCAGCCAATGCCAGACAGCTTTAAAGATGTATAAAAGTCTAATCGATTGGCTTTAATCATCATGACAAGGCTTGTTTTATGTAATAAGTCAAATGTGTCCCCCCCAGATAGATTATTATAGATGATTATACTGTAAAAGCAGCTCTTAGGGTCAGAATCATGCCCTTTTCCACTTTAAAGTCACTCAAAGCACTTTATATCAAGGAAACACTTACCATTCAAGCGCACATTCATGCACCAGTGTACACAGACACTGAGGGCAAGGCGGGTTAAGTGTCTTGCCTGAGGACACAACGACAGTATTCATTTGTGGGAGCTGGAACCGCACCGCCAAACTGTGGGTCTGTAAATCCTACCGTTTACGAACCGCTAACCTTTGGATCAATGCTTGTTGTTGTAGCTGTGTGTGACGGCAAAACTCCACTCTGACCTCTAAAAAACAGTGAAACGTGCTTATAAACTCATCACTGTGAGTAATTTGGATGCTGGGAACAGATCAACAAAGTGAGGAATACGTGCGAGGGTTCAGCGGCTCCAATCTACCAAATAAATAACTAAAATAAATACAAAAATCCAGTGTGATTAAATAGCCATATCATCCTCGACCTTGTTTATGTTCTGTTCTGTTTTGTGTCTTGTTTCTATTCTTGGGCACTTCCCTAAAAAACAAGCATACTAATGGATTGCAGATTTCCTCTTTTCCACACAGAGCGCGTTAGCTTGTTCACTGTTTTGTTCTCCACATGACTCAGAGCGAGGAGGAGGCGTTCTTGTGTACAGCGCCTCAGTCTAAAGCTAACATAGTCTCATCCAGCGCCTTCACGGTTGTGTATCGCATCCGGCTGTATAACACAAAAGAGCGGTTCAAAAGGCCTCAGATCTGTGCGTTAACAATAGAGGTGCTGCTTTGTTCCTGTCTGGTCTCCTGGAAATCCTTGGAGATGTTGATATAATGTTGTGTATTATAAATATAGCCACACCTCCGATGCATGTGTCTTCCGTCTTGATATCTCGTACGATATGATTCAGTTTGACAGGTGAATCGGTCTGCTAGAAACGCTCTTTTCATGTCTTTCAGTCGGTTTATTTAATTTGTTCAGGTGAATGGCTGCACGCTGTGTTCAACCGGAATGGGCTAATTCAATTTCAATGTGGGATTGTTACTATACATGGGCTTTTGAGTGTGTCACTCTAAATAAGACTCTGGTCTAACAAAAGAAAGAAAATGAATAAGCATGGTTATTTAGGGAGTTCTAGATTTTTTAATTCATTTTTTTTTTTTTTTTATTTTTTCAGATTTTTTTATTTTATTATTTTATTTTATTTATTTATTTATTTCTCTCTCTTTTTTGTATTTTGGTTTAGGTTGTATTTTTATTGTTATTATTTTTTTTTTTTTTTTTTATATGTATTTTATGTATTTATTTTTTGTGTACCTTTATGTATTTATTTGTATGTATTTATTTAATTATTAAGTTATGTCTTTTTGTGTATTTTTTTTATTTTTATGTATTTATTTTTATTTTATTTTTATGTATTTATTTATTTCATGTATTATTTTATGTATTATTATGCATTTATTTTTAGATTTTATTTTTAAAGTCTTTTTTAATGTATTTTTATTTTTTTTTTTATTTATTTTTATTTTATTTTATTTCATTTTTATTTATTTATTTTGCACATGCTTTTCGATTATGTAAGATGGCGACTGACAGTGTGTAAATTCCCACCATGTGCTTCACCTTTTTATGTCATTTACAGCGAAAAACATCCAAATGTAACATGAAAAAGAAGAACATATACAAAGGCCGTGGTCAAACAGGGGTCAGTGTGTGAGTACGGCAGTAAAGAGATTAGCTAAGAAGCTCTTGTCTTTGACGCGCCATGTGCAGAATCCTCGTACGGACGATCCCACAGTCGCTCCATTCATGTCGGCTAACGAGATTGGGGCCGAACTGTGTCGAAGGCCAGACATGAATCAGGCGGGTGTGCAGACAGAGGCCTCATCTCGTTAGAAAAAAAAAAAAAGGAGACTCTGAAGTGTATATGAGAGGAGTACTTCACTTAAGCGCAGTGAACACATACTTAACTTCAAATTTTTTGTTTATAAATGTAGCAGATGTGACATAGAGGTAACAGAAATATTACATAGTTTAAAGGCCCATATTAGACTATTTTCTGATCTGTTATAATGTCGTTTTCTCATCGCAAACAGTTTTTTTTTGTTTCATTCACATATTTAACACACAAAAAAACTGCATATTTAAGCTGAGTTCTTCTCTCAAACTGAAAACACTCTGTTCCACCTTGTGATGTCACGTGGTGATACAGGAAGTGCTCCACTGTGTTTCCAATTCCATGAACCTTCACCAGAATCATTTGGATGATTTCACCCTTCGAATTTCCAAGCTCTACTAAACAAAAGGTAAAAGGAACTTGAAAACTACCACTTTATGACGTCACAAGGTGGAACAGAGCATTTTAAGCTTTGGAAAGAAGGTAGACTAATAATAAAGCTTTAATTAATCAAACATGTGTAAACTCCAGGTATGTTTTTGAGGAGGTGACCTTTAAATCATGCAAATAAGGACAAAAACATGTCTAAAATGCATTGATAGAAGACTAATAAAAACAAATGACAACACATTTATTTTGTGAAAGTATAAAATACAAGAAAAACGCCAAAAAAACGCCAAAAAACAGCTGAAAATGCCTTGATTGCGCTTACACTGTCCTTGTATTTTGGCTGAAAGTTTCGGTCATGACAGCTGGAGATATTCCGTTCCAGGACTCAGCTCTACTTCCCTTATTTTTGTTCTTTTCTTTTTAAAGTTTTTTCCTCAAACTGACTCGACCCATGTCAAACTATAGTAAATATTTAGCACAGCTTCTATTCCAACAACATAATTAGAAAAACATGAAAACCTGCCACTTGAAGTCAACAGGAACACAAATATTTTTACTCCAAGCCAAGACAAAATACTGAACAGAGCGTGTAAATGTATGACCCCTGACACGTCTGACCCATATTCTGGCCAGTCTCGTCTGTCGTGCAAACTGCTGACGAGGCGTTACATCTAGAACGTCTATGTGGAATTAGATTTGCTCCAAAGCTGTGCTCGTCGTCTAGTTATTTGCTTTTCCATTTTAAAAAGCAGCAATTACTAAGTGCGGCGCTCACTTACTGATGGAGCCCTGGAAATAGAACGCCAAAAATAGCGGCACATCGTCGTGAGAAGGGGCTGAGTCAGATTGTGGGGAAAAGTTGAGGTTGGGGCCAGGAAAGAGCGATATGTTGGCTAATATACAGTCTATGGTGAGGTCACTGGAAAAACACAGAGAGCCTATATTTTTACTCCTTTATATTTACGTATTTACACCTTTTTGTATCTTTACTTTTGCTGTATCTTTGCTTTTCTCCTGCAGATTTTGCAACTCCAGACTTCCTCTCTACTTCCTCTTGTGGAACAAATAAAGGTTCTTTTGCTCATGAGTAAACACTGAAGACATAGTATGTAACTTTGTGTTTTGTTTTTCATTTTGGTTGTTTACTGCACTGAAAAACTTACCGTAAGTGGGCTTGCATCTCCACAAACCTCGCTCTTATTTGTCTTATTTAGTTCTGTGATACTATAATATTCCACATATGGCACAAACATATGTATTTGCATAAAGCAGAGGCGTCAAACTCATTTTCACAGAGGGCCACATCAACAGTGTTTGCTCTCAAAGGACCAGATATAACTGTCAGATAAATGAAACTAAATGTAACCAAATGTAAAATAAATGCAACCACTTTTTAATCTTGTTAATTAACCATTTCTATATTTATTACTTATTCAAGTTTCAAATATTGCACATGGATTTGAAAAAAAAAATATTAAATGTCTGTGTAGCTGATATTTTAAGACAGTCATACCTTTTAATTTACTTTGTCATGGGCCACATAAAATTACATGATGGGCCACATTTTGCCCACGGGCCTTGAGTTTGACACATGTGGCATACAGAATGTTCTGAAGTGTGGCTTTAAGTTTCTGTTTCCATGGACTCACGCAGACAGCACCTCCCCCATGTGTGCAACAACTTTGTAGAAATTCCTGCTTTTTCAGTTATTATATTATTGAATTATATGATCAGATTGCACCACATCAGTTATTTTTTTTGTTGTTTGTTTTTTGTTTGTTTATTTGTTTGTTTGTACCTGTGCTGCTGTTTTGGTGTGGCCTAGCAACGTGCCCACAGAGCTGTGCAACATCTCTGACGTAAAACACTCTCATTTAAAAAAAAAAGTGTTGTTTTTTTTGGTTTTTTTTTGCCAATGACTGTCCTGTAAATAGTTGTAATGTCTTTTAATGATCTACAGTGTGTTGTACAAGTTATACCTCATTCAAATCAACATTTTGAGCTAATTATAACAGTTGCCGCTCTTTTCTCTCTGTCATGACTCATTTACTTTTATTGTGTGAGTTTTTCTTTTTAAGGAGTATTTGTTGTATCCTCGACTCACAGCAGTTTGTGATGTTTGTGTGTGATTCAATAAAAGTGTCTGTGTCGTCTTCACCACATCACCCAGCCCACAAACAGAGCCATATCAAAGAGACGGGCCTTTACGCAGATTAAAGCAGGAACATGGGAGGGGTAGTTAACTTATTACAATGAAAACGATACAATACAAGGTTAAATTATTCACTGTATCAAAGTGGTGTTGCATAACTGTGGGTGTAAATCACATTCTTTCTTGCATCTCCTGCCAAACTCTCATTTCTTGTAGCGTTTAACCAAATAGAGGTGAATTCCAGCACGGGGCAGGACTGTTCGCTCTTTATCATTTTTTAGAAGTCGCAGGAATCACAAACCCCCCGCACACACCTATAAGAGCCACTGTGTCCACGGCAACGGGAGGGGCCCAGTGAATGAATGAAAGTCTTATACTGGAGCCACTGTATAAACAACTAGAGCAATGGCTGTGTGATTCTAACACCAAATATAGAAACGCCAAGACGTAATCTGCCCACTTTAGGACCGGTCCAGTGGGACGGAGAAGTGGCATGACATCTTCACCGACCAATCACGTTCTTTCCTCCTCTCTCTCTTTTTTTTTTTACCCAATAAGGCGATGGCAGATGAAGGGAACGACTTAGGGTTTGGTAGCATCAACTTTTCTGTTATTTCAGCACATTTCCACAGTTAAATGATGAATATGAGAGTCGCTAATGACCCGAAAGGTTCTATATGTACGGACGAAAGATGAAAACAGGGTGTATGTGCGTCGCTATTATAAACAGAACATTTGTGTGGTTTCAGAAGCCACAGAGTCACACCATGTCCTCAGAAGCGCTTCCCCTTTTCACGTCATTGTTCGCAACTTTAGCAGGTTGCCGTGGAAACAAATCACAACAAAGTACAGAATACTGATGTGTCATGTACAGTTGTAGAAATGCACACGCGATCAGTGAGTTTGTGGGCGATGCTTGTGATATTACAGCAGTAGTTTTGTTGTGGAGACTAAATGTAAAGTAGTAGCCGCAGCGTCATGTCATTTTAAAATATCTTTGACTCAATCTGTTAATATACCGTCCATCCATTTTCTTCTGAATCACGAGGGCAGCGGTCTAAGCATTGACTCCCAGACGAGATACACAGTCCCTGCTAATATGATCTTTATTTATCTAAATTAATCTTAATTAAATTGAGTGAGTGAGAGTTTATTTATAGAGCACCTTTCAGAGATAGTGTTCATGGAAGTACTCAGATTACTGGAAGGGCATTTTTCAATTCAAAAGGTGTAATAAGTTTGTTTTAAATTGGCAATCGCTATGGCAACTGTTCTATTTTCGAGTCATTCTGAAACTTATGACATAGACATAGAAAGCGGTAAGTCTATTGTAAGAAAATGCCCAAACAATCTGCTGATTTGCATGATAAAATCCATTATACTTAGAAACACTAAACAGCATCTGATTTACATTGTGCTTCCAGGGAAAGAGCTATAAAAAACACAATAATCTAAAAATAAATCTGCTTTCCACTGCCTCCCAGACTGACTCTTAGGACGGCCTATAGCTAAGCCCAGTTTCCTTTTTTTTTTTTACAGTGCAGACGGTCGGAGCAGGGGGCCGGTAAAGTGCTCCGTCTGGTCTGACTCTCTTCCGGCTCATGACTCACTCCCAGGGGGCTTTCCCAGTCAATCATCCACCATCTCTGTGCTACTCCAGGTTCTTTCCTCTTAACAATGCTATTTCTCTTTGCGTAGTTTGACTGGGGCCTGGAGAGAGTCATTGGATAGGCCGAATGTCCCTACAAGGCCTGCGCTGGGGCCCGGGGACAATGGGCCAGCTGTGCACATTCACTTCTCCCTCTTTATCTCAGTAGGTGTTTCCTGATGTTCCCGCTGACAGATTCTGGCACAAAGAGTGGTAAACAGGAAGCAGATAAAAACGCAGGGCGACGTCAGCGTTACTTGTTTTTCTAGTCTTTTCTAAGATGTTGAGCTTGTTAACAGCTCTTTGCAGGAGGCTCGGAGAATTGGCAAACTCAGCATCAAAGTGAGGCTGATGTCATGACTCTGTATTATGTCCATAACAGCGACATAATGGACACTGTACACAAAGACGTGGCACTGGAGGATTTACAAGTAGAATAAACAAGAAACAGCAAAAGTATGTATATTAAAATGACAAATTAAAAGGCAAAATTTATTAAAATGAACAATTTTACACATGGTTTACTTGAATTTTTCCATTTGCGTTAAAGGGCCCATATTACTGAGCTCCTCACACTATCTATAACGGGAGGAGGTCGGAGTAGAGCCACTGCTCCTTCACGTCGAGAGGAGCCAGCTGAGGTGGCTCGGGCATCTTCTCAGGGTGCCTCCTGGATGCCTCCCTGGGCAGGTGTTCCAGGCATGTCGGAGGACGGAGGCCCCGGGGAAGACCCATTACACGCTGGAGGGACTATGTCTCTAGGCTGGCCTGAGAACGCCATGGGGTCCCACCGGGAGAGCTGGAGGACATGTCTGGGATGGGGGAAGTCTGGGAGTCTCTGCTTAGCCTGCTGCTCCCATGATCCGGCACTGGATAAGAGGAAGAAAATGGATGGATGGCCCTTATTACGCTATGGTCTGTTCTATGTTATAATGTTGTTTCCTCGTCACAAACAGACCTGGAGCTGTGTTTTGTTTCATTCACACATGTTTAACACACAAACCCTGCAGATTTAGGCTGAGTTCTTCTCTCAAACAGAAAACACTTTCTCTAGAATCATTTAGCTCATATTTGTCCTGGAATTACCCATCTCTACTGAACAAAAGCAGCTGTTAACTTGAAAACTACATCTTCATGACATCACAAGATGGAGATGTGGCCAGACTAATATTAAAAAATTACTCAATCATGGGTGAATGAAACAAAACACAGCTCCAGTTATGTTTCTGATGAGGTAACAGCATTAGAACATGACTTAAAGTTCACAAGAGTCCATTTTGCGTAATATGGAACCTTGAATAATTTTGTGAAAGTCAATGCGGTGAACTCATCTGCAGGATCCTGATTCATGTCTTATGAATGATGTCCTCATATAGTCCAACTGTGCCCAGGGAAATCCCTCCAAATCCTCTAATTATCTTTCATCAGCGCTCCGGAGCAGGCGTGGGCCGAGGGGGAATGAAAGAGGGGCTTGAGCTATTGTACGAAAAATAGAACAGGCTGAACTGAAGCGTTGACCTTCTCAGATGATGGGGCTGACCCAGTTGTGGTAAAAAGATAGCACATAGCATGTAAAGGGGGAAAGGATAGAAATGCATTTGGACGTCAAAGGTCAAACGCATCTGTACCAAGTTCGGATGCAAACAGATTGATGTTTATAATTGTGAGCTGTGCGGGGAGTAGACCTGGGCTCTTCTCCAACAGTGCACACATGAATCAAAGTATGCACAATTCTCAGCACATTTTAGTGGGCTGAATCAGACAGCATTAATTAGCTCAGACTTGCTCCAGTTTAGGCAGCCTCGGCCTATAATCCTGCTAATTACTGCACCACATGCCATATTGTCCCATTTGAACGTTTAACATAAGGAAACTGTTGCATCATTCAGGATATTCACAGCTTCCGAAAGTCCCAGAAGTCACTAAAACGTAAAACATGTGTGGAGTGCACCGGTGTCCGCCAGTGAGCAGGACGTTTGGTTAGGGTGGGGTCTCTGGGCGAGGCGTGGGAGTTAGATAAGTCTGCAAATCAGGTCGGGTTTTAAGCTGCAGGACTGAGAACCAGTGATAAGAACATGCTCGTTGTCACATTTCACTGAGGAGGAGACTGGGAACTTACTTTCAGGAAGAGGTGGCATAATTTTACGTTGGTGAGATTGTAAATGTAACGTTACCATGACGACGGCTTGTCCTGTTGTGGCTGTTGATAGTGGTAACGGGGCTGAGAGGGCGACACTAAACAGGAAGCGTGACTCAGACTCAGACTCAGAGAAGCCGTGCTGTAGTTTCAAGCCTGCCTCATTACACTGACGTTTGTGATTAATCTTCAACTAGTGATACTTTCCTGTGTCATCACTCTGGAGGTGTGCATGCATGTCTATGGTGGAATGTGCAGTAGTTTCCATAGTGACACAATGCCCACAATAATAAACACAGTCAAAAAAGGTAATCTCAAAACTCAAGAAGAAAAATAAAAGATTTAACCAACACATTTTCAGGATCCTGTGATTAATACAAGCGTTCATGGTTCAGTTTAGGCGTTTAATTTTAAGTACAAAGATGAGAGGCTAATACTAGCTAGCGTGTGACTGTAATTTTATTTGAGAGGGACGTGTTTACCAGCACAATAGAGCTCACCTGTTGTAGCTCCAGCCAATTCTTTCACAATCGTGTTAAAATAAAGCTCAGATTAATGCCTAAACTTGAGTAACAGAGCTTCAGACAGGGCAGTGCCTACAGTTAGCATCACACCACCAGGGAATGTTGATGACATCAGCTGCAAAGAATCAATAATGACGACATCACACTTGACAATGGCTTTGGAAACGAAGCCTCATTGTTTTACAGCTATTCATCAGTTGAGCGGCTGACCACATATTGTACTTTCATTATTCATATCAAAACTGAAAATGGATCTTCTGGACAAACTGATAAACCTGAATAAAGTTTGATTATTTGCATTTTCGTAACCATAATTTCATAACCATGTATTAAACCTGAGCTCACCTGTGGGGCGAGATGCTTGTGAAGGATCACTGTGTAACACTCTTGTCACCACCAGCGCTGCGGAGTAAACAGAGCCAGATGGCGCTGACAACAGCAGCCGGCCGTCCAGCCTCACCACCGCTGAGAACACTTAACAACATATTGAGACGTGAGCGAGCAGGAAGCGGCCTCATAAACCCATAGGTCAACCTGTCTCAGCTCCGTGTCATAACTGGTGTGAGCACATGTGGACCCTCTCCTGGTAACGGGCCATGCCACTATGAATTATGGGTAGGTAGCGGTCCTTTGGCAACAACCATATGATGCTATTATATATCAGTGCGCCGTGCCAAGGTGTTTGCGACATAATATACGGCTTAAATCTCCAATATGTGTCAGTTCGTGGAGGAGGAAGCGGCCCCCGTTTGTCTCAGTGGAAATGTCATTGCTTTGCCTGGAATATAAAAGTATTTTGCATTGGATTTATTCAGCTGCGGATGTTTTTATTGCTAAGAAAATACTTCCACTGATTTGACCCTAACTTGGCCTGGTAGTGGGAAACCTGTCAGGAGCAGTGAGCTGGATCTTGGATCTTAAGTCAGTTTTGGTTAAGACTAGGAGGGTGGCAAAGTTTGGATGTTCTGGGGCTGTAAGTGTGACAGTTTTTATATTATTTTTTTGCTTCAGCTTCACATGAATAAAATGTAAAATGGGCATATGATGCAAATGACTTTTTGGAGTTTTCTACCATGTTCTGACATTGTTCCCTCATTAAAAACATGCAATATGTCATTTGTACATGTTTGAGTAATCTAGGGATCTCTTTCAGTATTCAAACCCTCCTTACGGTCTACGTCACCCATGCTCCCCACACAAGCCTACATCATCCATGCTCCCCACACAAGCCTACATCGTTCATGCTCCTCCACACAAGCCTTCGCCACCTATTATCCCGCACATATAAAAGCAGGTTACAAAACAAAGCGCTACAACTTCAAAAACCTGATACAATGTGCAGTAGTTGTATTAGCAGAATGAATGCTGATCATGTTGTGATAGTGCTCTGAAGGGGGAGGGAGTAAGCGCAGGGAGCAAGGGTGCTGGGACTCAGAGCGTCAAAAATAAAACTGAAAATAATCTAAATATGTTATGTGTTAACACTTAATACCCCACAGAGGGCCCTGGCTTACATACGATGCAGTTATATTGTAGGAGGTTTTAAGGGAACACTGGAGGGAGCAGCAGTCAGGGCACCGCTCTGTTTGTCTGGGACCACTGAGGAATACTTCCCTTTGTTTGTTTTCAGTCAGCAGAACACTTATACAACACTGTCTTTATAACTGCCAAGGCCCTGTTTGCTTTTCCATTCACGATACAGTTTCACAACAGAGCTTCAACTTAATACAACAGGATGAAACTGGGGGAACCCCTCCCTGAGCCGCCACCTTAACGTGGTGGAGGGGTTTAAGCACCCAAATGATCCTGGGAGCTATGTTGTCGGTGGCTTCATGCCCTGGTACGGTCACCCATGGCAAACAGGTCCAGGGGGACGGGTCAGACTAAGAGCGGTTCAGAAGCCCCACCCTGGAGCCAGGCCTGGGGTGGGTGCTCGAGAGCGAGCGCCTGGTGGCCGGGCCCCGTGGGGAATGGGCATGTCCCACTGGGAGGAGGCCCCGGGGAAGGCCCAGGACACGCTGGAGGGACTATGTCTCTCGGCTGGCCTGGGAACACCTTGGGGTCCCACCGGAGGAGCTGGAGGACGTGTCTGGGATGAGGGAAGTCTGGGAGTCCCTGCTTAGACTGCTGCCCCCGTGACTCGGCTCCGGATAAGCGGAAGAAAATGGATGGATGGAAACTGGGGGAAATTAATCATTCCAGACTTGGTTTACTTAACACCTGATTTAATTTAATCTGATCCTGGCTTTGCCCACACTCCATATTAGGGCTCCACCATATGATTTAGTATTAAATTATTCCTGAATATTTTTTTGATTATGTGTTTCGTGTTTTATTCATAATCTCTGTGTTTACTTCAACTTAAAACTACATTATGCAACTTTTCAGGTGGAGAATATTCACTTTGTCTCTATGGAAATGTCACTGTTTTGTCTGTAATGAGTCACAATATGACACTACTCTTGCAATTAGTAACGTGCATGTGTTTTATTGCTCAAAAATACCTTGGAAAAACATGCATTCTTATTGTGAATGGGGTCAGCTCACCACAGATCTGACCTGTAACTTGGCCTGGCGGTATCCATAGGTATGTTTAATCAGTGTCATATTGTAGAACATTTCTGATAAAACAATAATTTCTCCATGGAGACAAAAACGTCATACCCTCCAGTTAAAAAGTTACATATTGGACCACATATTACTGTTATAAGCTCAGAATGTGCTTTTGTTGAGTAACTGTTCGACGTCCGTGTGTGTAATTAGTACATATCCTGCCCTGTGCTTCCTCCAGTGAAGTCGCTGAAGTGGCACAGACCATAATGACATGTCTGTGTGAGTTTAACGTTCTGCTTTGTTTACATTCCCATCTAACAGCCGTCAGCCACGCCACACACAGACAAAGAGCTACCGCGGGCTGCCCTGCTAACTGTGTCAGTTGCATAACCAGCCATGTGCTAAGTAGCCTAGACATAGCGCATTAGCACACATCTCACCGTGGCAGGTGTCCAACATCTTTCAGCTCATTTTAAAGCTACCATGCACTAGACCATAAAGGATTGTAAATAACTCAAATATGTGGCTGCTCATATCTGGCAAAAAAAAGGCCAGCTGATAAAACATACACTGTATCTTTAGAGTGGGTTTGTCAAGGATTAAGACACATTGAGAAGAATCAACAAAATACTTCAGGATTATTGTTGGTATTTCATGAATTTCAGCGCAAGACGTCACATGTGCTGTCTATTCTCCAATGCTGCATTTTAAAAACTGACCACTATTGGCTTTAATCGAGATTCAGGCTGGAATTACTGCTGACAGAGAGAAATTAGAGCGCTAGAGTTTGAATATTGGCATTTGTTTAGTCACAGTGTAAGTGTAACAGTATTTAAGTGCACAAAAGGTCTCATATTTCAGTGTATAATTTGTATTTTCTCCGCTGTTACCTAATACCTGATCAGCATTCAAACTACCGCACAGTCTGGTGTAGTGTATGCAAAAGCTCTGCAGAAGAAAACAGCCAGAGGGACAGATAACAGGTCAAATGGATCTTTCCTTTTCATTCCCGGGAACATTTCAGCAATAAGTTAGCAGTAATAGCGTATGCATTTCCCCTGCCATGTGATGCTGTCGTATGTTAAAAGTCATTGTAATTCTGTTTACCGAACTAGGCTGAGAAAGCTTGTGCTGCTTATATTCACTCCAGGCAATCTTCCCTTTCCTGATATTAACTTGAATGCATGTATTCATTGCATTACGTGTTGCATAATAAACACTATAGATAGCCCACAGTGTATTATTCCAGCTTTCTGTGCAGAGCGGGTGAATTCTTGTCAATAAAGAACACAAAGTTGAAGTTAAGCATTTTTCCTTTGGTTCACTGCAGGCTGACGCATATTGAGACGTTAACAACATACAAATACTCAAAATTAGGTGCTATTTGAAACCCCTTTAAAAAGCAATGATCCATCTTCAGCCGGTTTCAACGTGTTTCCCAGCCCATGTTCATTTTTCCTCATCCACACCTAGTTACAAATAAAGCCGGCTAAACTATTTTAAGGCCGCTGACTCAAACTGGGATGCGTCCTTTTTTCTTTCCTTTCCAACATCTCTCTGCTTGCGTAACTGTGGTCGGCTGTGTTTGTGTAGTGTCACTCGCTCGCATCTCCATGGCAACGGCTCAGGAGGGAAGCCCATAATTGATTGCTAAAAAGTACTTGAGAGTTTACCACACAAGGGAGGAAATGGAGGGTGACTACAAAGCGGGCTGGGACTGCTAAGTGTTGTTTGCAACTCTTGGATGTGATTCAAGTACATTTTCCCATCCTTACACCAAAGGGGGAGGCGCCAAAAAATGAGAAAAGTAGGCCACGCTTTGGTCAACTCCTGAAATCCCGCTCAAACCTGAGTCAGGAACGGCTTATTTCAGTGGAGACGTGGTGCAAACGGTGCTATGTTCAAAAAGGGCAGATCAGCTAAAAGAGCCAGTAGTACAAGTCCTTATTGTAATACACACAGGCTTAAGCCCAGAACTACGTGGTCCAAAAAGTAAAGTATATTTAGGATCAGGTGTTGTTATGCAATTGCTTATGTAGATGTGTCTGATTTGCCATAGTCTGCAGTGACCCTCGTGCAGCTGTTGAAACAGCCTGGAGCAGCCAGAGGGGTCCGCATGGGAAAAAGACATGAACAGTAAACAACAGACACTTGTATCTGCGCTGGTGGAGTCACACTGATGCAGCCATCAAAGCATCAGTTATAAAACACCACAAAGTTCCCTCTGTGCTGGTTCTATGGGCATCTGGTGGGGACAGGTTGCCTACTTTTTCATGTAAATTAAAATGGGTCCTGCTCAAGTACAAATATATTTTAAAGCAGCATTTTAAGACAACTTGGCACTGTATCAAATTGATATTGCAATATTTGATATAGTATTATAGTAGTACAAAACCTTTTTATCTGCCATAATTGGGGATGTAATGCTAGTGCTCTTAGCAGGCTCGTTGTTGTTGCCTAAACTCGGCTCTGAAAGCTGTGATAAGAACTTATAAACAAACACTCCGTGTTTTTTGCACGTTTAGGCCTAATGCTACATTATAAAAGACTGACATACTTCATTTACAGTGAAGCTCAGTGTTCTGGGTTTGATTCTAGAGAGGCGCAGGGCCATGTTCTCCCTGTGCCTGTGTTTCTTTCCTCTGGGTGCATCTGGTTTCCCCTACCACCAAAAACATGTAGAATAGGGCCCTCTGGGGCCACAACTTCCCTGATAAAGAGATTCTTCATCTCTGCAGGATTATCCTGGTTAAAGGTCTGTGTGTTTTCCAGCAGAATCAGCAAAGAAAAGCCAAACGGGTAAATAAGCACTGTACAATTTACTTCCTCATGCTACATGATCCCACCATTTAAGACATTTCACCCTGTGATTTGACCAGGGCCACCAACAAAGACTCGGCCAGCGACTGAAATAAAACCAAACCAACGCAATTTGCTTGATTATAAAACTTTTTCAGCCCTGGTGAGCAAGGGGCTTGTGTTTGATTTACTAATTTTAGAATCTGAGTGAACCAAATGTTGTGCCATAACCATGTGGCACCAGCGATTATGTAAGGCTTCTTAGGGGTTTGAAAGAGAGAGTGTAAAGCTCCACCAGCCTGTGACAGATCCTGAAGTGAAAACCATGGTTTGTCACTTAATCTGTCCAATCTATTAGTGGTATTATGCAATCCTGTGTTCTGCTGTACACTTTACCACAGTTTAGAATCAAAATCCAGATACTACTGACAAATGCCTTTCAAAGGTTCAACATACTGCTGGCATAACTGTTGTGCTCACTGGCCTGTCATAGCATCCCACTAAGAACATACTATTTGTTGATACTGTGACCAGAGCGAGCATGTGCTTGTGGAGACAAAGCAACATTTTGTAGCTGTTCAGCCAGTGAGTCATGGTGGTTTACGCAAGTGGGTCTTTTAACCGATATTTGACAATATTAGGCCATTATAAGAGCCACTCCATCATGGCAAATATGGACAAAAGACCCCAGTGTTCCCTCAGAAGGCGCGTCATGGGAGTCCGACAACACCAAATGTCATTAAAACAAGCTGCATTCTGTCTGAATTGTGCGAGAATGTGTTCTCCTAAGGTCATGGGAGAAGACTTTGTTTCTTCATGGTCCTTACATTTTTGTTAATTTTGGCATTATTTTCTGAACTCACCTCAACAAAGCAGGTTCCATTATGCTTGCCATGATCATATTCATATATTTGAGCTTGGGGCTGTGTTGTTTCTTCTTTTAATATTCACTTGCTAATAGCTGCTAAACTCTGAAATGAGGATAATTAAAATGTACTACACTTCATCCCGTCATGCACGTGTGGATCTAAGCCTAATAAAATGAGCTTTTGCCAGTTCAGTGGCTGTATTCATTGGTGGAGTTTATAGGTATGTTACTGGGAGGCATGTCTGTGTCTAGGACTGAGGTCACAAATAGCGTGTCTTTGAAATGCTTCCAGTGGGGATGGCGTCATCTCTTCCCATCTGCTGTGCTAATTGCCGAGCCCAGTCACTTTTAAGAGCTCTCACAATGCATTATATATTACAATGTATTAGGCACAGTCGGCCCCTAAGCACCATGGGAAAGCGGCCCAGTTACTTACAAATGAGCGTATTTAGTAGTTTTCATGGGCTTACAGATTAGATTGCAACAAACACTTTGATTTGGGGCCAGGGCTTAAATGTTGACAAAAGTCAAAGATAGACTACAGTGTGATTACTTAAACGAGCCACAAACCAAACAAACAAGTCACCTGATACATATGTGTGTGTATATATATATATATAGATATATATATATATATATAGATATAGATATAGATATATATAGATATAGATATATATATAGATTGCATTGCACTGCAGGGTCACAGAGGAGAAAATCAGAAATGCCCTAAATATAATTCTGAGTAAGTGTCCTATTGGAGAGATGTGGACATACAGTTTACACGGAACACTCACTTTAACCTGAATCACTGCCCTCTGATCCCTGTTAATTGATTTTTTTCACGGCCAAAGCACATAAAGCAGGTCTTGAAGTGTGACCCTAACATAACTGCAGTATTGGGACACTAGACAGGGACAAAAACTGTTATGAAACCATGACCTTAATCTGCCTTTTGTCTTGGTCATATAGAGACGAAACATACAGCACTGGCGCCTTCAAATGTATTTATCCCAACAGTGGTCAGCAGGAATGTTCAGAGAGCCTCATGACCCCATGCCGACACAAAGCCACGGAGCAGGAGGCTAACGTGTGAGAGGATATAGGTCGTTGGATTTGGCTCTATACACTGTCACATGCCTCCACTTACAGAAGCACATAAGTTTAACCCGGGTCTGTTTGGCCTTGTCCGCACAGCACAGCGCTACATTCAGAACATTCAGGACACATTTTATGGCAACTGAACTGGAAATGTAACCTACTTTGGCCCTAGAAGTCAGGGCAGTGGTTTCAGACTTGGTGGGTATAGGAACATTTGCAATTTGTCATGAAAAATTACTTACGCTGGATGTAATGACTTTGGTTCTAGTCCTGGTTTAGTTCTGTCTGGTCCAAGTTTAGTTTGAGATTTTGTCCCAGTTTTGATGTGATGCACGTCCAAGTGTGAACCCAACCTTAATATTTTCAATTGATCCATTGCCCGGTATCATTTCATCTGCCTGTTATTGGAGCTCAAAGAGTTCTGCCTTTCCTAGAAGTAAACATCAGGGCAGTGGTTTCAAACTTGGTGAGTCTAGGAACATAGTCTCTGCCGTTTATCATGACAATTACTGACACTGGATGAAAAAACTTTGGTCCTAGTCCTGGTTTAGTCTGTCTGGTCCAAGTTTAGTTTGAGATTTTGTCCAGTTTTGATGTGACGCATGTCCAAGTGTGAACCCAAACTTAATCTTTTCAACTGATGCATTTCCTGGTAGCATTTCACTTGCCTTTTATTGGAAAGAGCCCAAAGAGTTCTGCCTTTCCTAGAAGTAAACATCAGGGCAGTGGTTTCAAACTTGGTGGGTCTTGGAACATAGTTTTTGTGATTTGTCACTGGATGTGGTGTCCTGGTTTAGTTCTGTCTGGTCCAATGTCACGGCCCCATCCTCAGCGTTATTATTTTGTTGCAGGTGGAGTTGGTTGGTGCAGTCCTGGTGCGACAGAGTCCTGGTCCACCTTTAAAAGCTCATACACACCAGACGCTCGTGCTGGCTCATCCTCCTCCCATCATCCATCTGCTTATTTTCATTACTTTGCGTCGCAACATTCAACATTACACACACACCTTTCAAGTCACATACTCGCACTTACAGCCTTGGACATTTACCGACATTCACAGCTCATTAAAACTTGCTTTAAGTTAATTCATTTAGTAAATAAACACTTTATTTCATTGAATATGTGGTTTTGTGCATTTTCAGTCGTGGCTTGGAGCTGGATTATGACAGGTCTAATCACAATTTTGATGTGATCTCCAAATATGAACTCCACCTTAGTATTTACGATTGATCCATTGCCTGGATTTTGTTTCACTTGCCTTTTAATGGAAAAGAATAAATTACACAGAATCTAAAGAGTTCTGCCTTTCCTAGGAGTAAACATCAGGCCAGTGGTTTTGATGACTTTATTCCTGTCACGTATTTGACTCGCCTGGTTTAATGTTTCCTTTTTTACAACTTTGTACGACCAGATCGACGTCATGTAAAAGGAAATATAACCATGAATGTTAATCTTTAGCAGTTGACAGATAAATCCTCATGAAGGTGGGTCACACAAGCTGAAAAAATGACAACTTGAAGAGCTTGAAACATATACACTAATCCCTTGTCGTCAGGCATGAGTTGGCTCAATCTATGGGCTCTTGTGAATGTGAGAGTGAACACAGTGCATCAGTGTGGGCGTGGCTCTGTTTTCCAGGGTGGACCCCTCAGATCTGGGTGAGGCTGGAGCCACCCAGAGCCTCAATGGAACAAGTGGAAAAAGATGAATCAGTGAATGTTATTTTTAATGTTATTTTTTTCACTCTAAAACTTTAGTCCATTTGACAGAATTACATTTTTTCTTTTGTTATTTTAAATGCATAAAACAAATGCAAAGCGCAGTTTATCTTGCAGTTTAACCGTGGCATTCTTCTTCCTACATATGGGCTTACATTTTGAACGATTGCCAGTAAACTGCACGGCCAACACGCTCCATATGCCAACACTTTCATGGGTAATTTACTTCACATATACAACTTGAACTCCTATAGAGCAAGTCACACCCTCAGAAGTAGCTTAAACCTCACACCAACCAAAAGAAATGACCCAGTGCCTGTTCAGTGCTGGGGAACGGCCTGTGCATCCTTCATAGAGAAATATACAAACTGTATTTGTGTTGTCATTGTGCCAGAAGCAACTCCCTTCAGGAAACTCCATGAACAGTAGCGGGGCGACAGTAGCTCAGTAGGTTGAGTGTTTGTCCACTGATCCGAAGGTTGGCAGTTCAAATCCCGCTCTCTCTACATAAACTCATTGGTTGAGTGGTTAGATCCACTGACTCGAAGGTTGGCGGTGCAATCCAGCCCTCACAGATGAATGCTGTCGTTGTGTCCTTGGGCAGACACTAACCCACCTACCCCAGCCCTTGGGACAACGGGTGGAAATTAGGGGCTATAACCCGGCGTGTTTACGTTCATGTCTGTCATGTCATGTCATGGATCATGTCTTCATCAACATGCACTGTCCAAACAAAAAAAAAAAAAAAAAAAAAAAAAAAAAAAAAAAAAAAAAAAAAAAAAAAATGCACCATCAGATCTACAACACGGCAGCCTCGATAGGATCACGACAAAGCAGTGGAATATCAAAGTTTATTTTCAGCTCTCTGATGCGGAGGGAAGCAATTATTTATCAACGGATCATATTTCAATTGAAGGAGTACAGAGAAAGGGAAATCACACGGAACAAATCTATCTGAGCTGTGAGAGTCAATGAGCAGGACAGACGACGTTTAGGAGACATGACTTTAGTTTGACCTCGTCTGAATGAAAACAGGGACGAAATGTTCCATAGAAAATAGAACTTCTATTGTGTCTCTGGTCGTTTTGCAGCCAACTGTTTCCTGTTTGATCAATATAAACAAACTATAGGAATAACTTCCTCCTGTTCTATATGTATTTAAGTA
This sequence comes from Periophthalmus modestus, assembly GCA_019594935.1. Classification (NCBI taxonomy): domain Eukaryota; kingdom Metazoa; phylum Chordata; class Actinopteri; order Gobiiformes; family Gobiidae; genus Periophthalmus; species Periophthalmus modestus. The sequence goes on along the minus strand of JAIEZT010001368.1, from coordinate 14,306,984 downwards.
GAGTGTCAAAATTTGTTCTCTTGCTTCTCAGAAAAAAATGTAAACGTTTGAACTAAAATATTCTCTCTACCTTTGCGCTACAGTCCAGCCTTTTTAAATAAATGTTTCCTGTCACATCTAGTTCTCCGTTTGCTAGTCCTAAGCCATCGCTTCACTCCTTTTGGGTTTTCAGAGACAGAAATACTGGACTGGGCTTGATTTGGTCCTGTTCTAGTCCTGATTTAGTCCTTTCTGGCCCAGGTACAGTTCTAAATTTTGTCCCATAGCCCCATTTTTGACATGGTGCATGTCCAAATGTGAACCCAGCCTTAATATTTACAATTGATCCATTCCCTGGAAGTGTTTCACTTGCCTTTTATGGAAAGAATAAATTACACAGAACCCAAAGGGTTCTACCTTTCTTGGAAGTAAACAGAACTAAACCAGGACTAAACCAGGACTAAACCGGGACTAAACCGGGACTAAACCGGGACTAAACCGGGACTAAACCGGGACTAAACCAGGACAGGCAGACTACAGATGTGTTCAAGTCTGTAGGGTCAGAGCCTACCCAAGACTAAGGGGGTTGGAAGGGGAGGATCCACAGAACAGATCAGGGCATAGGAGGGGCATCTAGAGTCCATTCATCACCAGGCAGCGGTCAGCTGCAGCAGGTGGGCAGAAACAGTTGCACTCTCCAGAGGGCAGTGGCACAGGGAACAGCTTGTGAAAGCACTGAGCAGACTGCAGGTGAAGTGAATAGTGAGCCTTGTTGACGGGGAAAGTGAGAGCAGAGGAGAGTGCTCATGTTACTGTACTTCACCAGCAGAGATACTCCTAAGGCAGCTTAGCTAAAACTGGGTGTTTGATTTCTGCTCCTGGCCATAACCTCATTCAAAGACAGATGTCTTAAGCTTGCTCTTAAATGCAGAGACTGTAAGGGCCTCTTTAACAAGGGCTTGAGCTGATTTCATAACACAGGAGCTTGGTAGTTGAACGCTCTCTCTCCTACTGTGCTTTTAGACTCTCCAGAGCACCAGTAGTCCTGTGTTTTGAGAGTGAAGTGCTTTGTTTAGGTGAGATGGTACCAAAGCACCTTCAGGTAGGATGGGGCGATGTCCTTTATGGCTTTATATGTCAGACTGTATATAATCTATATAAACACATATACAGTCTATGGTCAGGAGAACTTTAAACTGAAATCTAAACTGGACAGAAGCCAGTGAGGGGACTCCAGACTCGGCTGATGTGTTCTTTTAGTTTGATTTGGTGCATGTGCAAATGTGAACCCAACCTTAGCATTTCCATTGATCCATTCCCAGGTAGCATTTCACTTGCCTTTTATTGGAAAGGTTAAATTACACAGAACGAGTTCCCAGAAGTAATCACGTGACTACAACAGCAAAATAATCACTCACATTTTTTCCATGAGACATCACTCCATTACAAAACATATTTTTAGAAGTGATTATGTAATAAATGTATATTAACAGTGGCTGATTTAGTGCTAATGATCTAAAACACCACATCCTTCACCTGTTGATAACACTTAAGATAAATGCACCTTTATTAACCCTAATAAATGAATTATGAATGAAGTCTTTCTCCATGCTCTGTTAAGCCTGTGAATAGTGTCATTATAAAGTGTTGGTCATTGATTACATTTGTTAATGAAGGCCGACTTGACCAGGGTCAGGCCATAGACAGATGAACAGTGAAATGTTCAGCACATGTGTGTGTGCCTGCGGTGTCGCACTCAGGCTGGCAGCTGAGAGGCATTGCGTGTGAACGCTGTTGAGTCTGCAAACCTAGACAGCTTCTCTAAGAACTTATGCAAGTCACACACAACCTAAGAGCTTCATTTAAATAGTTTCCCGAAGGCAGAAGAAGTTTTATTTTCAGCATTAAAATCTAAACCACCTAACTCAACTTCCCTCTCTGCAGAGATGTGTGTGTGTGTGTGTGCGCGCGCGCATGTGTGTGTGTGTGTGTGTGCGCGTGCATGTGTGTGTATGTGTGTGCGCGCATGTGTGTGTGTGTGTGTGTGCGCGCGTGTGTGTGTGTGTGTGTGTGCGCGCATGTGTGTGTGTGTGTGTGTGCGCGCATGTGTGTGTGCGCACATGTGTGTGTGTGTGTGTGCGTGCACATGTGTGTGTGTGTGTGTGCGCGCGCGCATGTGTGTGTGTGTGTGTGTATGTGTGTGTGTGTGCGCGCATGTGTGTGTGTGTGTGTGTGTGCGCATGTGTGTGTGTGTGTGTGCGCGCATGTGTGTGTGTGTGTGTGTGCGCACACATGTGTGTGTGTGTGTGTGCACGCATGTGTGTGTGTGTGTGTGCGCGTGTATGTGTGTCTGTGTGTCAGTGTGTGTGTGAGTGGATGCGTGTGTGCGGGTGTGCGGGTGTGTGCCTGTGTTTGTGTGTGTGGTGCATGAGTGTGTAGGTGTGTAGTGTGTGTATGTGTGTGTGGTGCATGAGTGTGTAGGTGTGTATATGTGTGCGTGTGTGAGTGTGTGCTCACACAGTGTGTTCACACAGTGTGTTCACACAGTGTGTTCACACAGTGTGTTCACACAGTGTGCTCACACAGTGTGTTCACACAGTGTGTTCACACAGTGTGTTCACACAGTGTGTTCACACAGTGTGTTCACACAGTGTGTTCACACAGTGTGCTCACACAGTGTGTTCACACAGTGTGTTCACATGTGGAGGGGCGTGTGCCTCCAAAGCCGAACAAGCCACAGATGAAAAATGCTTCTTATATAACTCACTGAATTCCTCTTATTCTCATCTTATGTGTTGCCAAGTGAATGTTCTTGTTTTAACCTACAATCCCAGTCCAGTGACCTCAATAATAGAGTAAACGCCAGAGCATTAGCTGAAGTTTAGTTTGCAATAAAACTTTGTAGAGAAATAAAATGATAAATGTATTTTGGTAAAAGCCTGAGAAAATCTTTCTCTTACCTAAGGACGTCGAGTCCAGGATACATAACATGTTTCAGGAGATTTGTATCAGTGTTTTATTTTTCATTTAGTTTTTTACGAGATAATAAAAATGTCATTAGTTTGCCTGTGATTGTCTTAATAGTCGTGTGATGTATCGTGAGCACAAAGCCAATGTGTCATTATGAATTACATAACTTTAATAGAGCCTCCAGGATGTGCACAGGATCCATGTTTTTCTTTGGGCTCAGTGCAAACAGCAGCTTCATCATATGAGTTTTAAAATCTGTATAAGAAAAGAAAAACATTGTGTAAGCAAACAGTCCCAGTAATCCAGGCAATCTGTAGAGCTTTTGGAAATGAAAGAGGACGTACTTTTGTCTGATAGTTATCATCTACGACACATCACACATCAGCGTTTTATACTTTCAACATTTTCAATTGCAATATAGATTTAGAACAATGTAGAACATACAGAGACAGAGACAGAGCAGAGAGACAGAGACAGAGACGGAGCACAGAGACACAGAGACAGAGACAGAGACAGAGACAGAGACAGAGCACAGAGACAGAGACAGAGAGAGCACAGAGACAGAGACAGAGCACAGAGACAGAGCACAGAGACAGAGCACAGAGACAGAGCACAGAGACAGAGACAGAGCGCAGAGACAGAGACAGAGCGCAGAGACAGAGACAGAGCACAGAGACAGAGACAGAGCACAGAGACGGATCACAGAGACAGAGACGGAGCACAGAGACGGAGCAGAGACAGAGCACAGAGACAGAGATGGAGACGGAGCCCAGAGACAGAGCAGAGAGACAGAGACGGAGCACAGAGACAGAGCAGAGAGACAGAGCACAGAGACAGAGCACAGAGACAGAGCACAGAGACAGAGCAGAGACAGAGCACAGAGACAGAGACAGAGACAGAGCAGAGACAGAGACAGAGACAGAGACGGAGCCCAGAGACAGAGAGCACAGAGACAGAGACGGAGAGCACAGAGACAGAGACAGAGACAGAGCACAGAGACACAGAGACAGAGCACAGAGCAGAGAGACAGAGCACAGAGACAGAGACAGAGAGAGAGAGCAGAGACAGAGCACAGAGACAGAGACAGAGCACAGAGACAGAGACAGAGCACAGAGACAGAGACAGAGCACAGAGACGGAGCAGAGACAGAGACAGAGCACAGAGACAGAGACAGAGACAGAGCACAGAGACAGAGATGGAGACGGAGCCAGACGGACAGAGACAGAGCACAGAGACAGAGACGGAGCACAGAGACAGAGAGACGGAGAGCAGAGACAGAGCACAGAGACAGAGCACAGAGACAGAGACAGAGCAGAGACAGAGCACAGAGACAGAGCACAGAGACAGAGACAGAGACAGAGACCCAGAGACAGAGACAGAGAGACAGAGACAGAGGAGAGATGGAGAGGAGCCCAGAGACAGAGCAGAGAGACAGAGACGGAGCACAGAGACAGAGCACAGAGACAGAGCAGAGAGACAGAGACGGAGCACAGAGACAGAGCAGAGAGACAGAGCACAGAGACAGAGCACAGAGACAGAGATGGAGACGGAGCCCAGAGACAGAGCACAGAGACAGAGACGGATCACAGAGACAGAGCTTGTATAATATTTTTTTTTTCACTTGTTAAAGAACACTCCATAGGAACAGGTGTGACAAACAATAAAACTGCTCTGTATAATGAACGGTTGTGCAGGGGAGTGGTACATGCCAAAAAGACGCCTGTCCCAGAACATAAAAACTCTTATTCGGTTTATCAAGATCAAAGATAAACGCAACAAGACAATTCAGAACTTTTTTTTTTTTTTTTTACAAGTTACATTTATCACTTTAAAATGTCAGAGCGGACATTATGTCATCAGTTTAAATTTTAATCTAGTTTTACAGCTTCATGGAGGTTTGTATAAGCTCTGAAGAAGAGTTCAGTGATTCTGGTCCAAGACACTGATGTGAAAATCCTCGTCCTCTTGGATAAAGGTAAATGCAGCTTCTCTGTCCAGTGGAATAAGTGAACACAAGAAGCATTAACATGCAGAGCTCTGAAAACACAGGGTCAAAAGGGTTTTTATCTCAGATGTTTAGGAGCTACAGTTGATCAGGTCCAGAACAGCTTCTGTGAGAAAAACTATGTAAGAAAAAAAAATCTAAAAATGGTTGTCCTCCAGCTTAGAGTGGCCGCCAATGTCAACTTGAATCTTTGGACACTGACCCTCAGGACATTTGATCAAGCCTCTATTCCTAGAAAAAGTTTAATTATTGAACTTTATAGATTTAAATGTTGTAATGCAGAGCAGATAAAGTGATTGTGAAGGTGTGAAAACCTGTCTGAGGCTTTCATAATCCACACACTCCCACATTACACAACATATTTCATATTGACACCTGTCACTGCAGTGCCTCCGGCTAGAACAACTCTGTTCACTAAGAAAGACAAATAGATTCTCGTTTTAGCCAAAGGCACTGGAACAAAATGATGAGTGTGATCAGCAGAATTCAAGTTTCAAAATAAATGTTTCAGTTTTTCTGAATTATGAAAACTGGACCTTCCTTTCTGCAGGACCATAAAGAATCGATCACACGCTCCTTTAGATAAAAGACCAGGCCAAGAAGCACCTCAGCAGGCACAGAAAACACAACCATGAAGAATTCAACAGTCAAATGTTTAAAGAAAAACATCTGCACAATGATTTTCTAAACGATGGGTCCGTTCTGTCTCAAAGTGTGGCTGTCACACTTTACAGGAGGTTATAGAGCAGCTGGAGAGGCCAGTTTTCTCTAATGGGACAATGAAGTGATTTAAAAAAAAAAACCCTGTTTTTTCAACATAACAATGCCGGTGCAAAACTAATGTGTTTCAGTGAAGCGGTGGGGTGTGTGCAGACTGTCTGAAACATCATCGCAGCAGGAGACTTGTTCTGTGTCACGGTGAAGCTGTGAAGAATGTGCTACAGCCACAGTCTGATCACTGAGTCTTTATGTAAGACTCGTCTAAGCCTCAGGCTCCTGATGCTCCTGATGCGGCTCTGTGTGCTTTCTGTTCACTGTCAACACTTTCCCTACAATTACGGCCAAACATTGTTCTGTTTGGAGTTTTCACACCTCAGCAAGTCCTACAGATTTTTAAGTGTTTTCTACATTTGTGGCGGTGCTTGCAGCTTGTTACAAACTATACAAAACATGGGTGAGGTACAAGATATGAGATATATATCTCCATAGGAAGCACAGATCTGGTTTGTCACTTCACTGAAGAAATGATACTACGCAGTCGCCTGAGGAAACAGACTTTTATAGTTGTACATATAGAAAAAGAAATATCCTGATTACAGAAGTATGCTACAGTTCTGTTGTAACGTGGCATCTATTTGATTTTTATAATTGTGGTTGCTGGTTATATCTAATCATTTCTAATGTGTTTTTATAATAAAAAATACAAAATGAACACAAAGATACATAAAAAGTGTGTACCCTGAAGCGATGTTACTCAGGCCTGTGCTGGTCTCACACGAGGAACTCAAGCCTGTTTAAAGAGCAGATTTTAGTTTTCACTTTTGAATATTTGTGTTTTAATAAAAATGTCAGAACATGTTGCATAAGCTCAGACGTTACAAGGATCATAAAAGAACAAAAGACACACCACATTATCAAGGATGGTCTAGTCTAGTACAACAGCCTCATAAAATGTGTTTTCAAAATAAGATTCAAGGTTTTCACAAAACTAAAACACCAAATCACAAAAATATTAAGGAACAGTGCTATTTTAAGGTGACTAAAGACTTAGTACTTACTAAAGATTAGAAATACACTTTGTAGTCTGAGTAATGAAAGAAGTCATTTTGACGCGTGGCCATATGTAGTAAAACATTCACTTTGATCGTACAGGTTTCTTTATTAAGTTGTAATTAAGCTTTGTAATATTTATAATAATATGACAAATACTCATATAAATGTCATTGACTAACTACCAACTGTTATCATGCAAAGTATGAGACGATATAGTGTGAGCATTAAAAACATGAACCTGACCTTTAATTTTACTACTTTGTACATTTTATGTACATGCTCACATTTGTATATAGTACTTTTCCACCTTCAAGGCTCTCAAAGAACTTAACATCAAGAAACTCACACATTCACCCACACACTCGTGCACCAGTGTACACAGACACTGGGGGCGAGGGGGGTTAAGTGTCTTGCCCAAGGACACAACGGCAGTATTCATCTGTGGGAGCTGGAATCACACCAGTGGATCTGAACGCTCACTCAAAGATGTTTATGTCGAGAGCAGGATTTAATCCACCAACCTTTGAATCAGTGGATAAACTCTGAGCTGCTGTCGCCCACACAGACGACATCAAATATATGACGTGAGACACATGGAATTATGTAGAAAAACTCAGGCATTTTTGACAAAGCAAAGGGTGGCTACTTTTTTTGCTACATAATTCCATATGTCTTACTTCACATATTTGATGTCTTATATAAAGTGTATAAAGAGAGTGTGTGTTGAAACTTTTGCCTGGTCGTGTGTGTATATATATGTATATATAAAGAGAAGTCCCAGGTGAAAGTGAGGAGACACGCTCCCATATGTCGACCTGCGTGTTCAGTTATTTGAGTGAGAGCAGTGGTGACTGTCACACTATGTTCTCTATGTGCCGTCCCATGTCCTCCATGAAAACGGGCCGGGCTCTGACAGTTGAGCCGGTGTGTCTTATTCTCGGTGACTCCTCTAATGGTCTGTTGTCTGCTCTATGTCACCTGAGCCTCAGCAGCTGTGCATGTCTCTACTGAAGGATCTGTGCTCTGGACCGACCGCATCACACACAAACCCTGATTTACTGATGGAGACGCTGAGATCTGAGGCAGCCTGTGATTGGTTCAGAATGAGAGAACTGTCAACACTGCCCCCTGTTAACGGCAATGTCAAGGACCTGGAGTCCAAAGTGTAAGATTTCTAGGATATAGGCTGCATGCAAAACAAATGAGCAAATAAACAAATATTGGTAGTTTTCCGATTCAAGAATGTAGTGATGTCATACACTCAGATGGGAAGCAAGAGCCACTCTGTACTTTCATAAGAAATATTCTGACCAAACCCTACAACTTGTCGTTATATTAATCAATGTGACCTGCCCCCCAATGGTACTAAATATTATTGGTCTATAGAATGTTGAGTCCCTGCTTAGACTGCTGTCCCCGCGACCCGGCCCTGAAATGCAGCAATAAAAACATGATTGGGTCTTTTTTATTTATTATTTTTATTTATTTTTTACTTACTTCACACACAACAGTTCTCTGACTGAGGAGTGAATGAATAATGGACCAAATAAAAAAATTCAGTAGTAAAAGAAAAATTCAATTCTGTCAACTGGACAAAAAGTTGTAGGAATAGGAAGATTAAACAGCCACTCCATAAGAGGATGTACCAACACTGTCACAAGAGCTCCTCAGGACACCAGTCTGCTGTACATCGCCATCTCAAAGCCACTAAACACTCCTTTAAGGATAGTGAGGGACAGATCTTAGCTAGAGAATAGAAATGGTTTGAGAGGGGAGTAAAAGAAGCAATTTTTGTTAGGAAAGACAATCCATCCTTGAACAAGAATGAGGGCCTTACATCATCTATCTCCGATTTATAACTCCACCCTCAGACCTAAACCTAAACAAAGAAAACAATAGTGCCTGACAGTATGCTGATATTTGTGAGAGCACCTATTAGGGGCCTCAGTGATTATGATAAGTATGACTCAGGCACAGTTCACAGTTAGTGTAGCTCATTAGACCTAGACAATGGGTGTGTTAGTTTCAGTGTAGCTAGCTCCCCCCTTTAGACAGATATAAGGCAGTGTCCAGCAGTAATCTGACCAGAACTGAAGAAACGGCTGGGATGAGCAGGAAACGTCTTCACTGCTACATACAGATATACATAAACTAATACATATACTAATAAAGAAGACATGTGAAATCTGACACACTGCCTTCATGATCTGTATCAGCTGTAAGTTATTATTTTATCAGATCAACCTGAAGCTCTACACTGACTCTACGCTGAGTGACAGTTCATGCGTGCTATTTGGAAGCTCAAGGGCACTTCAATCGTCTGCACATTTACATTGACGTAAACCAGGCTCCCTGTTGCGATGGGACTGTCACAACATCACATTAGACTGACATGTTAGAGCCATTACGAATCCATGAATAACACAGCTTCATCCAAACATGTTGTTTTCCCAAAACTCCATCTGTAGTGAATCTCGTGGAATTCACAGCAGAAACGATATAAAACACAAGGGTGGCCTAACTAAGACATAACCACAGATGCCGATGGTGGAATATAAAGATGGGCTGGCAAATGTTGTGTGATCTACAGTGGTTGTACACAGCTGGGGACATCTTAAAGTGGTAGTAAATAAGGCCGTAAAGTTCACAAACCCAGAAAACCTGAAGGCAGTAAAGCTCCGAGAACACAGCGTTCACTTCAGGAGAGAATACGTCCTGGGGCGGGCAGGTGTAGGGCCGAGGGGAACATGCTCCTTCACACTCGGAATGAAAACATCACTATCTATAATAATACCAGAAACTGGAAAAGCCCAATACTGTGTGATCAGCCTATAAAAAGCCTACTCTTTTTGATGAACGTCATAGCCAACCCACACATTTGATATGCCGGGGGCAGTGGTGAGTTGCTGCCGTTGAAGTTGTTAGTAACATGACCAGGAGGTTATGTGTCACCTGTTGTCACGCACGTCTGACTAACCCACTGTAACGCAGCACAAAAACATGTCCAAAGCAACGATCAGTGCATTAAACGAGTACAGAACCTACAGGGACGGGCAGAACTGGTTTAGAAGTGAAAACAATGCTGTTTACAGTAGAAAGAACCAAAACTTTTTTTTTTTAAAAGAAGTCAAAGTTAATTAGTTGTACAGAGAAGGTCTCACAATGTTAATCTGACTCTTTTATGCTGCAGCTGGTACAATGCACAAACAGTCAGATTAAAGGGCCCATATTATACTATGTTCTAATGTTTCCTCATCACAAACAGACCTGGAGTTGTGTTGAGTTTCATTTACACTATGTTTAACACAGAAACTCTGCATTTTTAGGTTGAGTTCTTCTCTCAAAGAAAAAATAGTCTGTCCCACCTTGTGATGTCATGTGGAAACACAGGAAGTGAAAAAAAAAATCTAAAGGCTAAACTCCAGTAAAACTAGATTTCTGTCATAAATAAGTTAATAAACAGTTTCGATTGACACACAGTATTTATGGACTAATAATAATCAAGTTTCAATCAGTTTTTGTCAAGCTGGATTTACGTATGAGAGATGTGGAAATTAATTATCGCTCTGTTAACAGCTTAAGCTAAGGTAAGAGGAAACGCTAACAACTTTACACTATAACGATTTATGTAAGAGAGTTTCATTCATAATCAGCGATAAGCAGTGCGATAAACCAGCGCTTGTATCTGCTTTCATTCAGTCGTGTTGTGTCCAGTTAAAGACCTGTCACCACGCTGTTGTTTTTCAGACTCTTGCAGTGCATTGTGGTCTATATTGACTAATCTTGTAATCTCTGATGCCCACTACTTTTCAAGGTGCGTTGTGTGAATTTTTGAGAGAGTAGTGTGCATATTTAGACACAGCCCATACATCTTCAGTAGAATCATTTGGTTAATTTCAGCTTTGCAATTTCTTTTCTTACTGTACTAAAGGTAAAAGGAGCCGTTAACTTGAAAACTACCACTTCATGACATCACAAGGTGGAACAGAACATTTTGAGCTTGGAGATGTAGACAGACTAATTATAAAGGGTTACTCTCCAAGTCTGTTTTTGAGGAGGTAACAGTATTATAACCTGACTTAAAGCTCACAAGAGTCCATTTTGTGTGATAGGACCTTTAACAGAACATAATTTGCAAAGAGGTCAGGTTGATTCATGAACTGTCTATATAACATTTTTATTTTTGCTATGTTTACTTGTGCTAACATCTCCTGACTCTTGCTTGACAAGAAAGCTCGAGAGGAGGCTGAAGCTGATTCCTGCTCTAAAGGTCACAGTCACTCAAATGCACCGCAGTGAGGCCTTACATAAGCTCTTTAGACCCGAGTGCCATAAACCGGTGCTGTATATTTGTACTGCAGGATAAATACCAACTACTTCCTAAAGTGAAACAACTTCTGTTACTGGAAGTGCTTCAGCAGGTTTTTAGCTCTATTACAGTAATGGGATATGTCAACAACTGCCACAGCCTTCATGAGGTCAACTCAGTTTTTACTCAGAAACACAATGCTAAAAATTAGTGGTGGATTGTGGGAAATGGCGTGACTAATACATAAACATCAAACAGCCTGCAGAGTCGCCGTGAACCAGTGCATTCTGTCTCTGCATCTAATGGCTGTATTGTCATGTGATCAGATGTATTGGAACAGCAACTTACATTTCTTTCATTTTCTGCTTATGCAACCATGCGTGCCCTCTGACCCCGTGATGTCACATGCTCCTGTGGGTGCCTGCGGAGCTTTAAAGAGTTCCAGACTCATGCTGGGCCTCCATGCCAAGATCTTCAGTATCACCATAAACCCAAAACCCAAAGGTCATGACCTTATGTCTTCAGGAATAAGATGTCCTGGTGAGCCACATTTCTGCGGTCCCTCAGATCACTTGCAGACAAACGCTTATGTATATTTCATGTCACACTACGGTATAGCAAAAATACCAAGAATTCACTTCTGGGTTAATTCCTCGTAAGTCAAGGTGAAAATGTTTTGCGCAGAAACAAAGTACAAAATGTAAAACAAAAAACCAGACTAAACATCTCCTTGAGGTAAAATAGTTCACAGCAGAACATGTGTGACGTGGTTTAATCTGAGGAATGCTGTTTTTCCACATGAAATGTGGCATAAATGTGAGACTAATGCTGTCTGATAGGCAGACACAATCTCTTTACACTATTATTTTTGTCGGGTTTATAAAGACCATGCTGCATATTGATCAAGACAGATCAGACGTAACATCATGAGTGACAGTAACTCAGTTACACACGTTGACATGAGAACAGTCGATATTTTATCAGTGGACCTGGCCACAGGTGATGCTCCTGACTATTACCCAACCAGGCGTCCTAATGTGTGAGGGATGCACAGCCTGCATCTGCTCCAGCTTTAAACAGCTTTAAGCAGACAGAGGATGTATCTCGTTTTCATCCAATTTATTTTCTTATTCTGTATTTTGGCACAGCTTTTGAAGAAACCCCAAACAGATCAATCTTAAACAATATACTTCTCTTTTGTGCAATGCTATTTTTAAGCCCTGAAGGATATTTTTATAGAAGAATGATGATGTTTTTTTCTCTTATGTAACCTACCATGCACAATGTCCAACTCATCATACTTGTACAGAAAAGCAGCGTGTGATACAGTGGTAACATTAGTGTCACGTATCTTGCTTTTGGGTCGCTGTATTTGAGTTGCTCCAGTTCTGAGGGGATAAACAAAGTGCATATGTGCATGACAAGCAGTCAGACCAAATTATACTTGTGCATGCAATGCTGACCACATTTAAGCCCTGCACGCTTTTTCCAGCACCGCTCATAAGTCTCATCCAAACCAGATGTTTTGTCATTGCATAACACTTAATCCAAGACAAACTTTGCTCACTGGAAGAATCCGGCACTTTTTCTGCACCTTTGAAAATTCCCACACTTCACATTCTTAATGAAAAGACATGGCATGACTCCTGTCTCCAGGGAAAACCTTATATGGACACAGTTCTGTACTGGTAATGAAAAGTAACACCTCGGCTGGAGATATTTCGTACTAGAACAAGGCCATAGATTTGGAGATTAAATTCTTACACATGCTCAAACCAGACCGTGCTTTTGCTAAATCATGACCTAATTTGGAGAGTTACAATTTTTTAATTCTACTTTAAGCGTAAATATAAACTGAGACAAAAATAAAGCAGACCAGCCAGACAGCTTTTCTGCTCTTCTCCTGATTAGTTGCAGCTATAAAGCCTGACCTGGAGGGAGATTTCGAATGTGTTGTTTCGAGATGGAAGCCACATGCAAAGGATGAACTCGAGCGCACACGCCACCAAACCCACTCCTGAAATAGAACAACAGAGCTTCAGAACAAAACCATAAATCAGCCACAGACCCATGTGTAAGGAGATATGGAGCTGTGCTGTCTGCTACATTTGCATAGCATTTCAAACCTGTCATCAAAAGCAGTAGGTTTAACAGAGTGACAATTAATAGAAGTACTTTCAATAAAAAAAAAAAAAAAAATGAGTGCATTTATTTCTTTGCATAATGAACAAAACTGCATAGAGCTGTGAGTTCAATTATAACAACATTACTAACAATTACCACTGTTATAGTCCATCTAAAATTAGGTGAAGGTTTATGGTGAAGCTCCACTTTACTATCCCTGTAGATCAACTAGTCCTCTGCATTTGACCCGTCCTACAGCAGCCGGGTGCGGACTGCTCATGGACCCATCTCCAGATCTTGGATAAGTCTTGGTCTGGACTATTTTACCTGGAGAATTTGACCTATTATGTGTGTTTTGGGTTGATGGAGGAACCCCGAGGAACCACTCTACACATTAGTGCTGGTATGCAAGGACCAAGTGCAGTTTTAGAACCTATTCAGAGCCTTACCTATGGTTTAGTCTCCTTGTTTGGACCTGATCAAGTCTGGCAGGAATCAGAAAACCAAACATGATACTTGGTGACATAAATCTTTCTATCAATCTAAAAATTTGTGACAGTATTTTTATGAAGTTCTTCTACAGATATTTTAATACTAACCTCTTTGAGCTGTGTACCATGCCCACGACTTGTGAGACTCCCAAAACATCCCGCTACCTCAGAGTCCAATTTTTATATTCTCCCTCTATCTGCCAAACCCAAGCATATTTCAATTCAAAGTTTTCTTCCCATTGTGTGTGTTATTATGATCCAGAACAACAGGAAGTCTGTGTTGTGATGTAAGAGAGGGCCAAAGCAGTGGGGGGAATACTGAATGTACTGGCACTGATTTATGGGCTTGTAGATGCCCAGTAGTTCTCTGTCCAAACTCTGCTTTGCACTATGGGGAAGCCACCACATATCTGGTTACACGCAGACTACTGACTCTCTGCCAAAACCATCTGAAACGCTCCCAACTGTTTTTCATTTTCCAGTGCGCTCTATATGACTCTTATAGTCTCTCTGTTATTAGTGGTCACCTACTTTTTGCATTTGGAAAACTTTTCTCCGTCGCAGTATTGCACTATGTTTTTCACTTATTTAATATTTCCATTGCCTAAGGAGGGACCACTCGAAATTAAAAGCATCCTTTTATGATACCCAGATGCAAATTAGAATGTGTAAACAAGTATTAAAAGGAGTCACAGAAACCTCCTAGAAACCAGGGCAGAATTCGCAGTAGAGATTCAAATCAGAGCATCCTGTCATTCAGATGAAAACAATGAGCAGTATAGGTTTGTGTTATTCAAATATTTACTTTAGTTGAGTTTGAGAAGTACACCAACTCTGTACTTGCAAGGATATAAGTATTTGTACTAAACTTTAAATTCTGCTGTTACTTTACTTGCAAACGTTTAAGAGCCAGAACAATGTTTGCTTCTATTTGGTATTTACAGTATTTATTTTAGTACTGCAGTTCTACCTGTGGCTAACATAAGTCATAGTAGTATAGTATAGAAGTAAGTAGTTACTCATTCCTTGGTAGTACAAGTAGCAAAGGTGTCTGACCAGTAGTGAAAGGTTATATTATAAGTGTTGTATTTAAACAGGTTTAATTATGAGCTCATTTTACCTTAAGTGTTGTTATGGAAAAGCAGTGAAATATGAGTATTCTGAGTTTGTACTTATTCCTGACTAGTTGCCAGATCAGGTCGTCCCTCCTTTATTATGTAAAGTATAAAGTGCGTGACTAGGCAAACTTATAACATTACTACAATTACCATCACTTTGAAGCATTAGCAGTTTAGAATATGTTCCTGAATGTTCTAGTCTATCAAATTACTTTGCTATATTTGATCAGTTATTGAGAGGTTTAAAAATAAGCTTGTTTAACCTTAGATTCTGTAATGGAAAACTAGACTATGTGAAATGTGACCACAGTACATATTATAGAATTATAGAGTTAATCATAATAACAAACAGTGAACAAAGATGCATCATGTAAACATAAGGTTTATTGCCATTGTGCAGCTGTGTCCAAACATCGGACACTTCAGAGCAACATCACCATTATCTTTACCAAAATACATAAAAAAGTCTCACTTCTCCCTGTGATTTTGTACACATGGTCCTGGGTTGTATCTGTCATTGTAAAAAGAATTAACAGTCTTTGGTAGCTAGCGAACAACAACAGATTTCAGTGTGAAAATCTCCCTCTTCTGCTGCTACAGGCACTACTACAGGCACTGTCGTCATGCCATTGTTATCAATCCAGACGCAGCAATCAGGAGTGCGTCTGAAACTTCTCACTAGCTTCTATTTGATCAGGACGTTTCATAATTATATACAATGTAGTAACCTTTTACATTTGAGATTTATAGGCAGACGAATGGACAGATAGGCCTATTGTTCCCAGAGATCTTTACAGTTGTAATTACAACAAATAATTTTCTTTACAAAACATGAAAAAATAGCAGTATTACTTCCCCCATAAGCAGCAAGCCCCAACTGCAGACAATACAAGATTACACCGTGTCACTCATTATGGAGATTAGTGAAGGCAGCCTCCACCTCTGCGTTGTTAGCATGTCAATTACCATGATTAGATGAAGCACATAGCAGGTATAGTGTACATTTTTGTAATGAAATGTAATGACAGTCCATGACACTTGTATTTTTGATCCACATATCGGGGTCTTCTTCAGAAACACGGAGGACCATCTCGCTTTGTACTCCTCTACCAGTGATCGTCCACGTTCCAAGATGGCACCTGCAGGGCCAGCCCAGTCAGAACCCGTCTCTTGGTTTATTTTGGAGAGGGTCCGGCTATAGGTCGGTCAAGGAGGGTCCCCCGGTCTGTCTGGACAAAGTGCTGAACTAGTCTAATAAGAGACTGGCTTTCTGAGGGCGGGCTGGATTCCACCGCACCTAACTCAGAGCATCTCCAGTCCTGTGCTTATCAACAGTTCGTTTCAGTCCCATCTAGCAATTACAAGATGCATTGCCTTCACCTACGGAAGGATTCATCATCAATACATGGAGGTCCATTACTGTAAGCAAAGGCTCTGCTCGCCCCAAAGCAGAGCCACTTATACAGCAGAGCCGGAGCTGTGGGTGCACATCTGAAGTTGCTTGTGCTCCGCGTTCACCTGCATGCTTTGATTGTCCAACTGAACGTCCGTGGGGATGCGAGATTGGAATTTCTCAAGCTGTTCGGGGCTAGCCAGGTTCTTCAGTAGGTAGTTCTCTCTCTCCAGCTGGTTGTTTTTCTCAGCCAGCTCCTTGATCTGCTCCTTGAGGATCTCCACCTCCTCTCGGACTGCGTACATCAGATGGTTTTTCACAAGGTCCTGCAGAAAGAGAGGAAGGTTAAAACTGGAAGAACATGCTGAAAGAATAATTAGCTGTCAGCTATTACTACCACTCCATTTGAATGAGCACTAAAGGGTCTTCAGTGATAAAGTGGTGTGTTTGACCTCAAGGTATTCTCATTAATTCCAAACACATTTGTAATGAGTCTTTCTGAGCTTCCTGACACCACCTGCACCACTCTGTCCAAGCTTGGCTCTAGCTGACTTTTACGTAACAGGTACTTCCCTAAGTATTTGGAGAATTTGTTTTTATAACTTGCCCTTTAACCTAAAATACCATTGTTTTGATCAGAAGAAAAATTACAGAAAATGTAAAAAAAAAATAACTGGTATTAAACACATAAGGTCTAAGAGAATGCATGTGGCACAATTTCATTTTGATAATATATTGATAAAGTCTTACCATTGCTTGTTCAATCTTGTTGTCAATGGCCACAACGCTAGCACCAGAGGCACTGCAAGAAAGAAGAAAAACAACATTAATCACCTTTTCAATGACAGCACTTGAGTGAAAAGCACATTCTGTGCTCTCTCTAACAGTAAACTGTTTTAGTTGTTCAAGTCAAAATGTACAATTTTACAATATCCAAATTGTTGGAATATAACTACAATTAAACCCGTCCTGCACCAAGAGGTGCAGAGTAAAGGGATTAGAGAATGTGGGGCACTGGCCCAGTGGCCCAGTCTAAAGAGCACAGTGTCAAAGTGTTCAAAGTGCAACTCCACAGCCCGAAACAAGCCTTAGAAGGACATGAGGAAACAGCAATAAACATCAACATTCACACAGCAGTTTGTCAGACAAGACTGAGTGTAAACTACAACTACACAACTACAGAGAAACAAAGGATCCCCGCGTAATCACGAGTTCACAGGCCTTTTTAACACTCACTGCAGCGCAAATGCATCATAATCAAGTATTTACCTGTTGTCAAGTTTGACCGATACTACATCCCCCCCGAGCAGCGACGAGAAGAACGAGATGGAGAAGTTATGCAGCTGGTACACGGCCACCTCCATGGGCGTCTTAGCGAACATCTCTGTGCTCATGTTGAGTACTAGACTCGTCTGAAAGTAACTTTTCGCCACGTTTGCAGCTGGCGGGTCACCTAAGTGAAGATAAAGCTGTTTGTCGTGTTGTTGGGTCGCGATGCACTGGCTCCGAGCCGTGGCTGAGGTCAGTGCTGTGTCTGAGCTGCTTCACTGTGCGCGAGCGCCTGTGTCTGTGGCTATTTCTGCCCGCGCGCGCTATATGAAAGCAGCGCTGTGACGTCATCTGACGCACGCATCTCATTATGCAAATTAGCCCGGGTCAGAGCGGCTGTGCTTCAGGTACATACTGCAAATGGGACATTTAGGTGTCTAATTACTATCGCTTTTAACATTTACATAACGAGCCCGGGGGGAAATAACAAAGTGTACTCTAAACACAACAGCAGCTGTCCTTTAACAGGAAGTGCATTCAGTTTCATATATTGTGCAATTAGTTTAATATAATGTGCACTTATTTTAATATATTGTGCACTTATTTTAATATAATGTGCATTTATTTTAATATAATGTGCAATTTCTACTGTTCTATCTATGCAGTTAGTGCATACATGCATAGTTCTGAGTTTCAGTATTTAGAGGAACAAAGACATGAAAGCAGACATGTCTCTGTCCTCTTTGGGCACCTGTATAAAATCCACCAAAACTGAAAGTAAACCTCATGGTAAATCCCCTGATGCTGCAGCACTAATGCATGGTTAGTAATGACAGGAATGACTGCAGTGTAGACACTGTAGTCTATGCACGTCCAGTCATATAAATGTATGAGGCTAATATTCACAGATTAGAAGTATCTTCTATTATTTGGCTGCTTGTTCACGACCTTGGATGGACATTTGTACTAAACAGTATGTTCTCTCATTCTGCTCCTTCATTGAACATGGTGTTCCCCGGCTCCTTGTTGTGGCTCCTTGTTGTTATTGTTGCTTCACCATATGGCCACGTGCATGTATAAGGCAGTTGTATTTTTCCATGGCCTCGTTCTGGTAACTTTCCTCCTCCAGGACTCTACCGGCCTCTAGTGGTGACTATGCAGAGTGCAGGGTGCGCGGGTGGTAAAGCACTTTCCCTCCAGATTGTTCACAGAGGGAATTTTCCGTTCACTTTCTCCCCAGTTTCTATCAGAAAGTGTTCCGGTAAACAAAGGTTGTTTGTGCGGACTAGAAAGCATGTGGCCGAAGCGCATTGAGCCCAGACTATTCTGTTGGTCTGTTTAATAGACTCTAAACATGAAAGGAGCCCTGCCATAGGCATGTGTTATTCATGTATTGTGCTGCTATATTTGGATTCAATAAGATCACATCCACTGCCTTCTCCTTTATGCTTGTGCTGCACACACAAACTACTTAAGCTCCAAAGACCCATAAACATTTTGGAGAACTACACAAAAGACTAATGTAATCACAGGGACATGCACACTCATTACTGCAGTATTATGAGATTAAACAGTGATAATGAGTGCATATATTCTCCATTTGTGCCACTCAAGTGCATAAATATTCCCCCAATACACAGCAGAGGGAATACTGCAAATACTTAGAAGTAATAAAATGTATTCAAAATGTGGTTAACATTTATGAAATACTAAAAATCACAATTCAGTTGTACCACTAATATACTAACACTACCAGTACTGCTTAGGGGACAGCACCAGGCTACTTCAGTGTGTATTTCTGCCTTATACTTTTAACAATTTCTTTTACACAGTAAATAGTATTTCACTACATCACTCAGTAGATGAACTATTTGAATGAAAATGTTCCTGTATAACTGTATTCCTTATTGCTACTCTCAATTATATCATAAAACCGAGTTAATGTTTAACGCTGGAATAGCAGCTGTGCAGTGATCATGCAAAGTCACTGCTGGAACATGTGTGCCACTTTTTGTATTAGATTTACCCACTTAATAACAAATGAATCGCTCAAACACAACACACTTTAACTATATAAGTGCATAGTGTAATCTCCTATCTGTGTCAAAACTGCTCTATATACATGTGGTCCGAATACCAGCCTGGAAATGGAAACTAGTCAATATTCTCACCCACTGTTAGTAATTGTTGTCATTTTTGCAAATGTAGAAACTACAGTGCGAGCTATAGTAGCAGTGACAGTGGTTGCAGCAGTGGTTGTAGTGGGTCTTGGGGTCTGTTTAAGTCTTTTGAGCGTTCAGTCCTGGTAAAGATGGAATTTAATACTTGATTTTTGTCCAGTAATTGCCAAAAAAAGTAAAGTTATTTTGCCTTTGGTGCAGCCATGTCGTGTGGAACACAAACTGCCTGTCCTTTGCCGTTGCCAGATTTGGTGAGTCATCCTGAACCGGGCTGAGGGCCATAGTTTTCATCAAATGTCCCACAAGAGCAGCCCTTATATAACTCTGTGATTCACTCGTACCAGGGGAGACAGCACGAGAATATAGCCCAGAAATGTACCCACTTTTGTTAGCAGGGACATTGTGAGATACAGATAGTGTTTAGTGGTTTTTGTGTTAAGGAATGTGTTTTACTCTGCACACTGCGTATTCTATCAGCTATTGCACAACTTAGAAACACTACAGGGATTGTTATGTCAGGGAATAAGGAATAGCTGAAAGTGTTAGGGTTGTAGGGTTGGGCAATATGACAAAAAAAATACTACTTTTTTTCCTCATGGTTAATTTTTGACTCAATTTCATTTTGTTTCAACATAAACAATACAGACTTTTAATCATAGTCACTTAATGCACAAAATGTCCTCCAAAGTCTGAACTCTAACGCTGTCACTGGCTGTAGACCTCACAAATAACAAGACCCAAGCTGATCATTGAACTGATGAATCTCGATCTCGATAAAAATTGGATTAATTGAACCACAGCCCTTTAGCTAGCTTAGACCCGCACTCACCGGCGCTCTGGGGGCCTCTTGAACAGGCTGGGGGAGTAGGGAGGAGAGTAACTCAGGACCCTCTCTGGAAAGGCCTGGTAGTGCTGGTGATGGCAGCAGAATCTATGGCCAGGGTGCTCCAAACGGTGAGCACAGATAGTCCTGGGAGAGCCAAAATCCACCTGCGGAGCTTGAACGTAACGCGCCTGCCTCTGTCCCATCTTTGCTATGGGCTGTGGCGATGCGGAGAGGGCAGAGGAGCCAGTTGGCTTCTCATTCTTCTACAGTGTGTTGCGTTGCTCACTGGCACAAAGGGACAATTGAGCTGCACGAGTGAATTGTCTGTACCACACTCAGACTGGCACTTACGGCTCTACACTAGAACACAGGCACAATACAAATGTGCTGCAATTTAGGGAAGAAAATGTAGGTTTTTAACTGCAGCTGAGTGGAGCAATCAAAAGCAAGCAATTAGATCCAGGCTAATTACTGCTGTTAAACACTCCATGTACTTACACTATTGTTCCAGCATGAGAAAACACGGCTGCAAGTTTACACATACAGAAATAGACCAGAACATTATGACCACATCTTATTCTTTGTCTAAATGTTCTTTGAAATGACCAGTGTTGTACAATCACTTTCAGAACCAACAGCAAATTAGGAGTACAACAATGGAGAGCAGTAAAGTCATCTAGAGTTCACAGCTGGACCTTTGACAAACAAGCTCTGTCTGCGTCTCCAAAGCTCAAAATGCTCTGTTCCACCTTGTGATGTCATGAAGTGCTTGTTTGCAAGTTAACAGTAGGGCAATTCCAGGGCTGAAATCATCCAAATGATTCTAGTGAAGCTGTATGGAGTTTAAAAACACAGAGGGCTGCTTCCTGTATCACCACATGACATCACAAGGTGGAACAGAGTGTGTGTAGTACATTTTTAAGCCACGATATTGATCTAAAACGGATAAATAAAAGAAATGGGTACATTGACTTCCTGTTCAAAACTGCAGGAAAATGATGAAAACACATTTCCTGAGCACTCAAGCCTCAAATGGAGGGCGAAGTACTCAAACATGCACGGATCAATCAAAATGTGACTCAGGGCACAGGTTATTGTCAGGGAACACTGTTATAATATGTTTTAAAGCTATGTAATAAAAGTCAATTTTGGATAATACACCCCCTTTAACTAATGACAAGTCTGTCAGCTATAGTAGCTTCATGTTGAGACAAATGAAGTGGAAAAATCTTACGTAACATCAAAAATCGGTGTCTGTGGTTGTTAATCTCCGTGAGCGTTTCATTTTGACTCAGAGGATTTGAGGCTTTTGTTCAGCCTTAGTCGTTATTAGCAGTGTAATTAGCTGCAAATGAAAAAGGATACAGCACGACGGGGCTGTCTCATCCTCACGGCTCACAGACATGACAAGTCTGGATCTGTAATCAAACGGCTTACACACACAGAGGTCTTGGAATAATCACTTTTATCAACACCTGGTGACCTCCGCCTGCTGCAACAACACCAGAAGTCTGCAACCACAAACCAAATTTCATGCAACGCTGATTCATATTTGTCCTTAGGAAAATTCATAACTGGAAATAACATGACATAATATCACATAATCTCTGTATCGGTTTCTTTGAGCCTCTGATCCTTGCATTTGTCCATGTTTTGTGGCTGGTTTGCAAAGGGAGCACTGTGAGAAGGGGTTGTCTCTTTAAAAAGGACATATTTGCCAGACAAATGAGGTGCCTGTTTGTACAGATTGTGTTGATAGCGTCTGGGAGCCCTGTTAAGAGCAGTGTCATCATTTAATCCTGGGTGGAGTATCGCATTCATTTCAACAGTTTAGATCCCGTTTTATTAAGTCAAATAGTGGTTTCTAGGTTACACAAAAGATAATTATATGTCATGAGTCAGAGTGATACTTTTGGATTTATATATATATTTATTATCCAATTTATATAACAAGAGACACAATAAAAATGAAACCTCACAGCAGTACTATTATTATTATTTCTAATTCAGCTATTACTTTTTCCTTAGTGACATAACACGCTTTTATCACTGCCAGACAGACAGGAAACATCCACATACTTCCCATTTGACTTCTGTTCCCTCTGTCATGAATTAACTTTTGCGCTGTGCTAACCAGAATAAGTCTTTGCTGTACGCCAGGAGAGATTTAAACAAATGTGAATATAGAACACAATGTACAGAGAGAAACGCAATCAATTGTGGGGCTTGTTTTAAGTTTGTGTCATGGTACCAGCCTGTGTCTACACTTTAGAGACAGCCTGAATGCGTGATATAGAGGTTTAGCTGTACTTACTTCACTTGTGTAAGCAGAACTAAACAATCCAAACGTTGTCATGTGAAAAATTGTGAAGTACAGCTAAGGTATGTAGGCACTTTGTAGGTCACATTGTTGCCCTTGACCTGAGTGGCTTAAGCAGTAACAGTATGTTCTAGCAGCCTATAACCATAACACCGCATAAGGATCCAATCTGTGGCTAAGTGCAAACACGCAGAAGACCAGAGGGCCGCAGATGCACTGGAAAAGGGTCAAAGGTCAAAAACTCAATTGGCCATGAAGTGTTTAATCGCACTAAACCCTGTCATTAGCCACGCAAATGTCCCTGGACTTGCTAAGGGTCGCAAAACGAGTACATTTCTGCCACCACTCAGAACCAATTAGGATTCTGTATATATATCAGAGTCTGCGTAGGAATCAAGTCAAAATATAGGCTGTGATGCTAGGGGGCACACACTCGGGGTGGCACCTGAGCTAAACGCCCTGTTGACTGGACGCAATCCCAGAACAAAAGGTCAAAGAGGTCAGGGCCAGCTGTCCACATTCATCTGCGCGCCTCAGTGTGCTTCCAGCTGTCTATATACCGCTGTGTGGTGTGCGCTAGTGTCTAAGCTCAGTTATCTTCAGCTGTGGAATGCTAACGGCAGGCTAACTGGTACATTCTGGACCCAATCCGTCAGTGTGCACCACCAAATGGAAATCTTTTGTAAGTGATGTGAAAAGGAAGAGGTCAAACGTAGTGTATTGTGATGAGCGGGTGGGGAGAGCGCACACGGCTGTTCACTGAGGGCTCATTTTACAAACACTGTGCTAATGAAATGGTTGGCGGTGTCTACATGTTGAGATGCGCCCAGGGAGTAGCCCGATTCAGATGATGGTCAGACAGCATAAGCCATCCCATTACATCAGGATCACACGCTGGTATTTTGAGGACACTGACAGATCTTTACCGCAAAGACATACTGTTCCAGGGTGTACTGCTTTACAGGGTTAATGCATCCCATGAGTCAAAAGGCCCTATCCCGCAACGGTAAATAAAGGATGATACATGTCAGTGGTGTCTAAACTTTTTTCACCGAGGGCCACAAACCAGTGTCGATACAGGGAGTCAAATGATGCTTTTAACACAGGTTTGACAGAGACATTGTACCGTTAATAAGACTTAGAAGATTATTTTTTTAGTTTTTCAGGTTATAAAGGTAGAATCTCTTCAGTTTGTAGTAAAAAATACTTCCTGATCAATTGAGCCAGTTTAGAAGGAGGCATGAGGGCCAACAAAAATTGATCTGAGGGCCGCATTTGGCCCCTGGGCCGTAGTTTGGACATCCCTGAATATGTGAATGCACAGAAGACGAAATGCAAGTCCAAAGATGAGCAGATCTTACAAGAGAAACTGCTAAACTGCCCCCGTGTGGCCAGGGGTAAGATCTTCAGCCCTATCTTGCAGTATCTACCAATTCTATGACACCACTGCATCTACTACTTATTTCTCAGTTTCAGATAAAAATTTCCTGGCACATTCTACGAGATCTGAACTTTGGATTATCACACCTGGCTCATTATTATGTTTTATCTCAGACATAAATTCAACTTTGTGCTTTGCTTATGCAGATTTACGCACACCACATGACTCTCTTTTTAAAATACTTATTCTTGGACAGTTTCATTCGGGCTCACATTACCTCTGCATTTTCCCACCGTTTTATTTGATCAAACGCCGCAGCTGTTTGACCCAAGTCATCGCAAACTGGGACATCGCAGGAGGGAGCGGGCCCCTCTCAGCTCCGCCTGTCTGCTTGTTTGTGTGCGTGTGTTTTTGCTTTCTGCCCTTGTCCTCTGCGCACTTGCCCCTGTCCACATGTCCACACACGTCCACGCACGTCCACACACGAGCGCTGGGGTTCATGCTTTATGGGGACAGTACATTGACGTGCATTCATGTCCGAGCGACTGATCCAAACCTTAACCTAAACCCTAATCTTACCCTGTTTTTAACTTTACTTTAACTTTAAATCATGCTGTTGTCCCTGTCCCTTTTTGTCCCTGAAAGCTGGTCCCTCCATGATGTGTGTGTGTATACAGATTTGAGTTCCCACAACCTGCTAAATACCCGCCCCCGTCCACACACTCACAGCTCCGTCAGCACGTTCTGGATCAGACTGGATATGGGACGTCCCGCTAACTTATGTCACTGATGTCGCCCAAACTGTAAGCTCAGAGGAGAGGTTCCCATGGACGCCTGCAGACTACACCACAGCGAGCTAGGACCGGCCCGGGTCACCTGTGATAACTGACCACAGCATGGCCCCCACCCCATGGAGCGAGTGGAGAGGAGCATTGAAGGTTATATGCAGATGAGGTTACTGTTAAATATCTGATTACTGTTAGATTATAGCTCAAAAAAGTGTTGAATACAATTGTCACAGGTCAAAGTAAAAGTATTATCAGTGGTGGAAGGTAAAGTAAAAGTAGTAAAGTACTATACACATTTTTGTATCTGTACTTTACTTCAGTAGACTTTACAGTGGATTTGAAAACAGTATCTGTACTTTTCTACTCCCCTTCATTTTTGAACAGGACTGAAAAGTAAACACATTTTTATTATAGTTTGAGGCCTGCTGGACGGACTGAGAGGTTTATTTGTATTAAGTTCATAGTTCGAGCAAACTAAAATATACCAATCAAAAAATCTAAAAAGATACTAACTACTATTTTTGCTCTGGTATCTGTACTTTTACTTAAGTAACAAAACTGAATACTTCCACCACTGGGTATTATGTATATACACTACCTTGTGGATGCACTTATTTTTCCCATTTGTAAACGGTAAAAGAATTCTGCAAAATGTTTAAGAAAATGAGACTGACATTACTATTACAGATACCAACCTGCTGATGGTACACACATTACCTCAAAAATTTACATTACTCCAATCATTTACATTACCCCAATAATTCACATTACCCCTATAATTACCTTAAAAATTTACATTACCCCAGTAATTTACATTACCCCCCCCCCAAAAAAAATTACATTACCCCCCCCCAAAAAAAAAATTACATTACCCCAAAACAATTTACATTACCCATCAAAAAATTTACATTCCCCCAAAACAATTTACATTACCCCCCAAAAAAAATTTACATTACCCCAAAACAATTTACATTACCCCCCAAAAAAATTGGCATTACCCCAAAACATTACCCCAATAATTCACATTACCCCTATAATTACCTTAAAAATTTACATTACCCCAGTAATTTACATTACCCCCCAAAAAATTTACATTACCCCCCCCAAAAAAAAAAAAAAACATTACCCCCCAAAACAATTTACATTACCCCCCCAAAAAAAATTTACATTACCCCAAAACGATTTACATTACCCCCCCCAAAAAAAAATAAATTACATTACCCCAAAACAATTTACATTACCCCCCAAAAAATTGGCATTACCCCAAAACAATTTACATTACCCCAAAAATTGACATTACTGCAATAATTTACATTATCCAAAAAAATAAAATTACACCAATATTTTACATTATCCCAAAATTTACATTACCCCAAAATTTGACATTACCCCAAAAATTTACATTATCACAATCATTTACATTACCTCAAAAATGTACATTACTCCAATAATTAACATTACCCCAATAATTACCTCAATAATTTACATTACCTCAATAATTTACATTGCCCAATCATTTATATTAACCCAATAATTACCGCAGTAACTGTTATTACCCCAGTCATTTATATTACCCAATCATCAAAAAATGAAATGAAAAACTGGAAAATATTCTAAGAAAGGAAAGAGTCTGTGTAATGCCTCAGTCGTCCAGGTCAGATCCATAAAAGAAAAATTCTCTTCTGTCGACTGGACAGAATGAGGAGGTTTGGCAGCTCGTCTCAGCTGCTTCGTCAGTTTTGGTCAAATTGCTGCTGGACGCCGCCTTAAATTTTTTGTCCCGTTGACAGAATGGAATTTTTCTTTTACTACAAAAGGAAAAGAACGACATGTTTGGCAAATAGAGTACATATTATTTGAAAAGATAAAAGTAAAGTCTGTAGTTATGTTTTGTGGTTTTGAACTTAACAACACTATTAGTCTTTGTGGAATTTTGACTTTCATTTATCTCTTGTTATAAATAGCTGTGGCCAGTGTTGCGATAGTTAATAAGTAACTCGGGTTTCATCAGCTGGACTCGCTCTGACTGTACAAAAACTAAAACAACCACAAGAATGATAGAGAGCCTCATCTGTCAGAGAGCGGTAAATCAGAGCCGGGACGCACTATGACTCATTATGTCACTGTGGAACATCAAAAGAGCAAACGCATTTACATAATCAGGACGACGAGCGGAAAGGACTGTAAATTCTCTTTAATGGCTACAGTGGTTTTTATGTGTCCTTTCAGAAAGTAAAAACACCAACACAGGCCTACGCAGTGCAATGTTTTGTTTGCTTGTCATTTCATCGGTAACCTCTAGGGGGCTAACAGAAAAACTTTCCCTTGTACACTTTCGGTCACAGTTACATCCACTTTTAATCCATTAAAACAAAAACAAAAAAGAGTAAATTGTAAGCATGTTCATCGTTTTCAATCAGCTCATGGACCCAGAAGTGACATCACAGCAGATTTATTTATTTTTTTTTAATTTTGTTAAAAAAAACAAAAAAAAGGTATTGCTTATTATATATAAATTCCTCCAATTTTCTGCACATCTTAAATCATAACTTTATTTTGACTTGGACTTTCCAACCGCTACAAACAATGACCAGATGTTCTCCATGTTCTTCCTATAGGCTATAAATTAAAATCTAGTCAAAACCAGCAGATATTTCCCAGAATCCATCTCATTCCACAGCATGCTAACAATTATACGCTTACTTCTGCAATAAAAGCATAAGACACAAGATATAACATGAGATTTGTTGCTGTTTTTATTGTTTTTTGCAACATTTCTCTCTGCAGGGCGCCCTCTATCTTTCAGCGTAAATATTGCAAGCCTCATACATGCAAGTTTACTGTTACAAAAGTGCCTGATTATTGCTTTAAAGTGCATTTGACAGATTAACGTGTTTCTCAAAGGATTCACAGCCCTTTCACTCAACTGTTCTTAAGCGTGAGATCCGAGCGCAGCATCTGTGCACTGAGACAATGTTGTTTTCATATGTAAATCCGAGCATCAGTTTAAAGCCGTTTTAGTGTAAGTGCAGCTGGTGTATGCGCAACGGCGTTGGATCTTTTGGCTTTTTGGTGTCTTTTGACTTAAATTGTTCATAAACTGTTTATTATATTTGCAGCAGGAATCAAAAAGACAAAAAAAGCGTCTCTTTAGTGGTCACTTAAAGTTCTCTTTGATATGCAAACATGAGCATTCGTTTTGTTTATTACCCCACCAAAAGTGACGTGTTTAATTCAGAGCGTGATTGTGACATGCTAACCCAGGCCTGGCATATGGAGCAGCCTTTTTCCTCTTTTCCTCTTTCAGAACATCAGACCAAAGCCATTAGTCTGTGCTGACAAACCACAGTCTGCTCTATAGCTCTCATGCAAACACAGGGGGAGGGCCTATAGGAGAACAACATGTGCACCCTGTTTCTTCAGCCTGAGTGCGCCGGGAGGGTCGCCCACTGGGAGACACCCAGACGATCTGAGGGCCACATGAGCTGAGCCATATACACTTTAAAAAGCACAGTTAAGTGAGAAACAGAACAGTGTATCCAGATGTTGGCCACCCGCTTCAGGACCATAAAACTAAAAAGAGACCTTCTCACAGGCTTTTAATCACATGCAGTAGTGGTACAAAATATATACTCTTATACTCCTTTTGGTGCAATAGGTGAGGGTGGAAAAAATACAGAGTTAAAAGTGATCACAATGGCAAATATATGCACTACACTATCAGTCAAAAGTTTGGACTCACCCTCTCAGTCAATATTGTTTATTTACTACATTTTCCAGACTATAAGTTGCACTTTTTTCATAGTTTGGCCGGGGGTGCGCCTTATACTCAGATGTGATTTATATGCTTTTTTTTTTCTTCATTTATTCTTCATTTTTTGGCTGGTGTGACTTATTCTCCAGTGCAATTTATACTCTGGAAAATACGGTTTTTTTTTTTTTTTTAAACTACTTTCTTTTGACTATTTTTTTTAAAAAATTTTTTTATTTTTACTACTTTCACCATTTTAGATACATTTTAGATTCCATATATCTTGTCTAATGCAAGAAATATGGAGTTATATCGGAAAGAAATGATAAAAAGTTAAACTCTACTAAATATTTTTTGAAAGATTTGAATACAAACGATAAAAATGAGTAGAGTTTCTTTGCTACATAATTCCATATATCTTACTTCATATATTTGATGTCTTGTATGTGTATAAAATGTAGAAAGCTGTAAAAAATAAATAATTGAATGAGATGATGAGTCCAAACTTTTGACTGGTAGTGCATTTAAAACTTATATTACCCAAAGTGGACTTTTCTGAGCTTTTAGTCATATTATAACAGTGTGCCTTCATTATGAACGTACTGAAAGAAACATTTTGATAGATTCATGCATGTTTGAATAATCCTGTATTGTTCTGCATTCAAGGCTCGAGTCCTCGGAAAATTTCTATTCACCGACCCCATATCTCCGCCCCCTTTTCTACTTGGGATTATTCAAAAAGTCCAGACTGCTGGTCATACATGTAGGGTTAGAACATGTCACAAAGTCAAAGTGTACTTGCTGCAGAAAAGCTTTTATAAACAGTCGAGGCTCGCGAGTTCTTGAACAGGAAACCATTGCACCCATTTCTATTATCAGGCTGTTTCAGATCTATGTCTGTGATGCTTTCAGACTAAATGCCCCCCTGAAAAGCATAGGTGGGTACCAGTCAGGGCATGTAGATTTACTGCGTTTGGCATGAAACCAGTCACATATGTGCGAAAACAAACCTGATACAAAGCTAATACCAAGCCAGCACTGTGGAAGTAATACACCTGTTGTTATTTAAAGGTCCTATATTACGCAAAATGGACTCTTGTGAGCGTTAAGCCATGCTAGGATGTTGTTACCTCCTCAAAAACAGACCTGGAGATGCGTTTTGTTCCATTCACACTGCATTTTTAATCATGTCTACATCTCAAATGCTCTGTTGCACCTTGTGATGTCATAGGGGGGGTCGTAGTGGTAGTTGCCCCCCTTAAAAACATAATATAGTCATTTTTTACAAAGCTTTCTGAGGTTGTGAGAAAAAAACGCCTGGGCCCAGACACAAGAGTATAGAGTATAGAGTTAATAACATGTTTATGTGTGATGCATGTCTGGGAAGGTGCGTGGAACACTGATGTCACATAAGGTTCACTGACAGGGCTGTAATTGCTCTGTTTTACATCTGCCAAGTGTGTTATTAAGACACAAACGATTAACCTGGATGAACCCAGAACATTCTCCTGGTTCTATGCTGTAGTAATGAATGGTGCGACCGGGACAAGTCTGTAAACGTCGCGACTATCGAGTTTATTGTTACTGGAGAGCTGCCAGTGAATATGAAGGCAGTTATTTGCTTTATAATAAATGATTTCAAAAACAGTTCACAAAATATTCTAGTTGAGATATTCTAGTAGTGTATTTAAGTAGAATTTTTAGGTATTTGTACTTTTTACAGTGGATACTTTTTACTTTTACTTACTTTTACAGTAAGCAGTATCTGTACTTTCTACTTCACTACATTTTTAACTAGACTATAAAGTATAAAGTACTTTTTTATATGATTTGGGGGGTTATTTTTACCATGTTTGTGTATCATCCTGACTAAAATTTTCGAGTTCAAGCTTCGGCTTTGAGCAAAACAAAAATAAATCCACAAAATTCATAAGATTCGTATTGTTACTGTGACCAAAATATGCATCATTTTTAATCAATATCTCTACATTTACACAACAAAAGAACAACAGTTGTGTGAAATACTTTTAGATTTTTAAACAGGTACTTAAATACTTTTACTTCAGTAGATTTGTTTCATGTGATATTTTACTTTTTACTTCTGTATCTGTATTTTTACTTAAGTAAGAAGTACTTAATCTACCACTGTTGAGCCTAAACTTAATAATACCTAATACACTTTATATACTTTGCTAAACCTTGTACTGAGTTTGTCCATTTACAAATATAGGCCTATGTATTTTTGCTAATAAGAAGTATACTGCAGAACCCTATTTTGCCTTTATTTTGATTTTTTTGTTTTTCTCTCCATGAAATAACGTGACTGTGTGTAAGCAAACAGTTTAGTGATGCGTGAGCGTTGTATTAGACACCTCTGCAGCGTCCCACTCACTTCTCTCAGTATCAGGTAAACAATGTGTCAGACTGGCCTGGCTCCAGCCCACACCGCACTACAAGTCCAAAGTTCACTTATGAAACCGCGATTCACTCCTCTGCTACCTGGCCCGCACGCACCGGTAAAGGAGCCCAAAGGAGGGCAGCGAAGCGTACAGGCCACAAGCTCCTGTTCTATCTGAGGAGAACAAACAGGCACGTAGTCTGCTGTTTGTGTCAACACCAGGAGAGAAAGCATAAAACCAGGAATGTGCTGGTCCTGCAGCGCGCCGGTCCCAGTCAGGGCGTGTAAATTTACGGCGTTTGGCAAGGAACTGGCCACATACCTGCGAAAACTGATACAAAGCTCGTACCAAGCCAGCACTGTGGAAGTAATATACCTGTGGTTATTGAAACGTCCTATATTACGCAAAATGGACTCTTGAGAGCTTTAAACCGTGTTATTATGCTGCTACCTCCTCAAAAACATAACTTGAGTTGTGTTTTATTTCATACACACATGTTTGAGTGATCCTGCATTATTAGTCTGTCTATACCTCCAAAGCTCAAAATGCTCTGTTCCACCTTATGATGTCATGAAGTGGTAGTTTTCAACTTAACATCTTCATTTTACCTTTAGTTCATTATAGATGAGCAATTCCAGGGCTGAAATTTGCCAAATGATTCTAGTGAAGGTGTTTATAGAGTTTAAAAACGTAATGAAGCACTTCCTGTATTACCACATGATGACATCACAAGGTGGAACAGAGCGTTTTCAGTCCGTCTGTATGTGCAGGGTTTGTGGGTTAAACAAAACACAAATCCAAGTAGATCATAAAATAGCGTAATATGAGATATGTAATAAGTGAGATTTGGAGGTAAAGTGATATTGTGGTGGTAAAAGTCATAGCAGTAGGATTATTTGAAGTAATTGCAAAATAAAACTGTCTGCTGTCAGTTTATCTTCATTTTTGCGAAGAAATCAGCCTGGATGACTGCAGGATTACACAGATAACAGTAGTAATTTTAGTATTGCATTATAGTAAAGTTGAAAAGCACAAAGCAAAAGAGAAACAGTATAAACAATATATCATTTGTGAATTCATTTTGCTGAAGTCATTGTTGTCCTTATAAACACAGTGCTCTATCACACAGTCTGTTAAGTATTTCTTCCTGAAAATGTCCCGGTGAGCCCGTATTTTGAAAAGCGTTGAAGTGAAGCCCACGTTCACACACTATGTCTGAGCAGAGCTACGTGCTCTGTTCTGCTGACGTGTGGTTTTATCAGATCGAGTCTGTACGTCTGATACAGCTGCGCAAGAGCCACGATTGTTATGAGAATGTCTGATGTGAAGCATTTAAGCCCAAAAGTCCCCGTGTCCCTGGTTGTGTCTCTGGTTGTGTCTCTGGTTGTGTCTATGGTCCTGTCCCTGGTCCTGTCTCTGGTCCTGTCTCTGGTCCTGTCTCTGGTCCTGTCTCTGGTCCTGTCCCTGGTCCTGTCTCTGGTCCTGTCTCTGGTCCTGTCTCTGGTCCTGTTCCTGGTCCTGTCCTGGTCCCTGGTCCTGTCCCCGCTCCTGTCCCCGGTGGTGTCTCTGTCCTGTCTCTGGTCTGGTCCCTGGTCTGGTCTCCTGGTCCTGCCTCTGGTCCCGTCTCTGGTCCTGTCCCTGGTCCTGTCTCTGGTCTTGTCCCTGGTCCTGTCTCTGGTCCTGTCCCTGGTCCTGTCCCCGGTCCTGTCCCCGGTCCTGTCCCCGGTCGTGTCTCTGGTCCTGTCCCTGGTCGTGTCTCTGCTCCTGTCCCTGGTCCTGTCTCTGGTCCTGTCTCTGGTCCTGTCTCTGGTCGTGTCCCTGGTCCTGTCTCTGGTCCTGTCCCTGGCCGTGTCTCTGGTCCTGTCCCTGGTCCTATCTCTGGTCCTTTCCCTGGCCGTGTCTCTGGTCCTGTCCCCGGTCCTGTCCCCGCTCCTGTCCCCGGTCCTGTCTCTGGTCCTGTCTCTGGTCCTGTCCCTGGTCCTGTCTCTGGTCCTGTCCCCTGTGGTGTCTCTGGTCCTGTCCCTGGTCCTGTCTCCGGTCGTGTCTCTGGTCGTGTCCCTGGTCCTGTCTCCGGTCCTGTCTCTTGTCCTGTCTCTTGTCCTGTCTCTTGTCCTGTCTCCGGTCCTGTCCCTGGTCCTGTCCCTGGTCCTGTCCCTGGTCCTGTCTCTGGTCGTGTCTCTGGTCGTGTCCTGGTCGTGTCTCTGGTCGTGTCTCTGGTCCTGTCTCTGGTCCTGTCTCTGGTCCTGTCTCTGGTCCTGTCTCCGGTCCTGTCTCCGGTCCTGTCTCTGGTCCTGTCCCCGGTCCTGTCTCTGGTCCTGTCCCCGGTCCTGTCCCCGCTCCTGTCCCTGCTCCTGTCCCCGCTCCTGTCCCTCATCGTGTCTCTGGGCTCTGACAGCAGTATTTCCCTATGCATGAGGTAAACTTGGGCCCGTGCCAAGCTCTGACGTCGAAAGCTCTGACTCTGTGGGTGAAGTGAGGTCAACATGCAGCACGAGGAGAATTAAAATGTGTGTGTTTTGTGGTAAACTGATCAAATTGCACAATCCGAATCAGAACAACACACGCGGAAAAAAAGAGGAAGATGGTACACACTGAAAAAGAAAAAAACACATAGTTTGAACTCACGCTGAGGAAATAAGTCAGCTGGGGTCATGTTTAGCTGCGCGGGGCATGGGATAAACTCTACCAGACTTTCAAGAACATTAATGCATTGATTTATACTCACAAAGAGCTACATGCTAACACTCTGTCATGTCCCGTGGCGGAAGTAGTAAAGTACTGCACTTAAGTTACATTTTTAGGTAGGTAGTACATTTTACAGTGTGTCCTTTTTACTTTTACTTCACTACATTTCAGAGCAGGTGTCTTTACTTTCTATTCTACTGCATTTTTCAACAGCACTGAAAAGTAAAAGTACTTTTCGTATGATCTCAGGGGTTATTTTTACCATGTTTGTGTAACATCCTGACTAAGGTTTTCGAGTTCAAGGTTCGGCTTCGAGCAAACAAAAATAAATACACAAAAAATCTGAAAAATAAAGAAACTGATTCGTATGCTACTGTTGACCAAAATATGTATCATTTTTCATCAATATCACTGCATTTATTTGAGTGAAATACTTATACTACATTTTTAAACAGGTACTTAAATACTTTTAACTTAAGTACATTTTTTCACATGATACTTTTACTTCAGTAACTTTATACCTCTGTATCTGTACTTTTACTTGAGTAGATTTTTTTCATGTGATACTTTTACTTTGAGTAACTTTCTACCTCTGTACCTGTACTTGTACTTGAGTAATTTTTTTTTCATGTGATACTTTTACTTGAGTAACTTTCTACCTCTGTATCTGTACTTGTACTTGAGTTGATTTTTTTCAGATGATACTTTTACTTGAGTAACTTTCTACCTCTGTATCTGTACTTTTACTTGAGTAGATTTTTTTCAGATGATACTTTTACTTGAGTAGATTTTTTTCATGTGATACTTTTACTTGAGTAACTTTTTTCTGTAATGCGATACTTTTACTTGAGTAACTTTTTACACGTGATCTTATACTTTTACTTGAGTAACTTTTTACCTCATGTATCTTTTACTTTTACTTGAGTACTTTCTTTCAGATGTATCTGAGTAACTTTTTACCTCTGTATCTACTTTTTTACTTGAGTACTTTTTTTTGAGTAACTTTTACTCTATATGTAACTTTACTGAGTCTTTTTTTCAGATGATACTTTTACTTGAGTAGATTTTTTTCACATGATACTTTTTCTTGAGTAACTTTCTACCTGTGTATCTGTACTTTTACTTGAGTGACAAAAGTACTTCATCCATCACTGCTTCTGTCAGTCAAACAAAGTATCAACAAATATTTGAGTAGTGTTTTGTGTTCCTACGACTTGTGGCTCTATTTTGTATATTTGTCCTCACAGCCCAGAGCAAACACGAGGAAGTGTCGCTGCCAGACGCCGCTCGCTCTTTCTCTCCATCTCAGACGCTCCGTTTGGGCCGAGTTTGACCTTCGTGTTTGTGAGCAGTAAAAGTGTTGAGCGGGTGTCAGCCTCACGCCGCTCTCCCTCCAGGTGCTGCTCCTGTCTGTGACCCGTCTCTCCTCTTGTCTAATGCACCGCTGCAGTTTCACCTATTTTTGGCCCCGTCCCGTGATTCCGCTGTAATGTTGATCCAGCGGAGCAAAGGCAAAGGCGGAATACGTGAGGACAGAGTGTCACGGAGGTGAAACAAGACCGGCCTTGCTCCACATCACTGCTCTTGGACTTTTATAGTGTTTGTTTTGGGTGAATCATCAGCTCTATTACGGGTTGATGTAAAGAACAGGTAACGACACATGGAATAATAAAAGTGTCTCCTTTTAAATACTCAGAGACTTTCAGGAATCATCACAGTCGGCTATATGCGTTTGGGTATTTTCTTACTATTAAAATGCATTTGTCCCTCATAGAGATGCTGTAGCTTGGCCTTAAATGTTTCACAGTAGCTTTATCTCCATGGAGACAAGCAGGTGGTGCTACGAGGCCAAGTTACAGCGCAGATCTGTGGAGAGGCGACCCCACAGTCAGACAGTAAGAACACCTGTTTTTCAGATGCAAAATAGATCAGCTGAGTGCCCCTAGTTAGTAGTGATAAGTTCAAGTGTAAATGAACAATTATAACCGTATATATATTGCCAAAAACCTCAGAAGATTCAGTCTATCTACTGCTAAAATTTGGTGAGTATAACTTAAGAATTATGGGAACTATTAAAGATTTAAAAGTGTCTGTGACTTTTGGGCCGCCCTGTAGATCAGTTTAATGCCATACTGTGAGGGTTAGGTTTGCTTATCTCCAGAGATGTTATAGCTTGACCTTTGAATGTTTTACAATATGGCATTTAGCTTTATCTCCATGGAAACAAGCAGATAGCGCCACAAGGTCAAGTTACAGTGCAGATCTGCGGAGAGGCGACCCCACAGTCAGACAGTAACAACACCTGTATTTCAGATGCAAAATAGATCAGCTGAATGCCATAATGTGGAAGTTTTCAGGCAGAGCAATTATAGCTCCTTAGGGACAATCAGGTAGCGGACATCCCACCAGTAAAGTGACATACTGCGCCTTTAAACAATATGGAAACTCAGAATACATTTTTGAAAGTTTTTGAAAGTATTTAAACAAGAACTGCAGTAGCCCTTCAGTACAATTTTGGTTGCATTATTCTCCACCATCTGAAGTATCAAAGACTAAGCAAAGACTAAAACCAAAACAGGAAAACACAAAAATGAGGAAGAGGGCCTGGAGGAGGCGGAGGGCGTGTGCAGCTGTTGTTAAACACTGTTTCCTCTGATACAGGCGTTGGCTGTACTCCCAGTACTTTAGGTAAACCAACAGAAAACACACCACCTCCATGAACAAGGAGTGGCAACCAGCACTAACTATCTGATAAGACTACTTTTACTAGAGTAGTATTTATTCACCAAATATAATGCTTTTACTCTGGACCAGGGTGTGTGCGTATGTCTCCAGTGCACACTCAACCTCTTTTTACACAGCCTTAAATTATAAATTAACTACACACCGATTGCTACTAATGCAGTCCACTTTCTACGGCACATTTTACAAACAGAAGCCATTTCCAAAGTGCTGCACATAATGAAATAAAAGAAACTAGTTAAAACATATCAGAGTAAAAAATAATAAAATAGACAAACAACCATAAAACGGACTAATGGGCTCAAATAAATCAATTCAATAAAATCTAATTAAGAAATGACAATAAAACAGAACCAAACCCGTGTGATATTAAAAGCCGGAGAATAAAAGAGGCTCTGAATCATATCATTATGTTTAACAATCACATCGTGTCACATCATGTCCTTAAACATGACACTCATGTCCCAGTGCTGCTGCAGCAGTAACCGTGCCGACCTCTGCAGAACTGTTAGTCCTCTTATCACAGGATCAACACAATAATCATGCCTTAAGTCTTTAATCTGTCTGCTCATGTCTCCTTGTATCCCTCAGGCGACAGGTGACACAGTGAGCAGACAGGTGCAGTGACTCCCTATAGGAGACAGGTGCAGTGTCCATCAGACAGGTGCAGTGACACCCTATAGGGGACAGGTGCAGTGTCCCTCAGACAGGTGCAGTGACACCCTACAGGGGACAGGTGCAGTGTCCCTCAGACAGGTGCAGTGACCCTCAGACAGGTGCAGGTGCAGCGTCCATCAGACTGGTGCAGTGACACCCTACATGGGGGACAGGTGCAGTGTCCCTCAGACAGGTGCAGTGACACCCTTATGGGGGACAGGTGCAGTGTCCCTCAGACAGGTGCAGTGACACCCAACAGGGGACAGGTGCAGTGTCCCTCAGACAGGTGCAGTGACACCCAACAGGGGACAGGTGCAGTGTCCCTCAGACAGGTGCAGTGACACACTATAGGAGACAGGTGCAGTGTCCATCAGACTGGTGCAGTGACACCCTACAGCGGACAGGTGCAGTGTCCCTCAGACAGGTGCAGTGTCCCTCAGACAGGTGACACAGTGAGCAGACAGGTGCAGTGACACCTTATAGGGGACAGGTGCAGTGTCCCTCACACAGGTGACACCCTATAGGGGACAGGTGCAGTGTCCCTCACACAGGTGACACAGTGAGGGGACAGGTGCAGTGTCCCTCAGACAGATGCAGTGACGCCGTATAGGGGACAAGTGCAGTGGAGACAGGTGCAGTGTCTCTCAGACAGGTGCAGTGACACCCTATGGGGGGCAGTTGCAGTGTCCCTCAGACAGGTGACACCCTATAGGGGACAGTTGCAGTGTCCCTCAGACAGGTGGCGCTCTATAGGCGACAGATACATTGTCCTTTAGCCTTTAGACACCACACACTCTTTACTCGACACTGTATTTGTTCCTCAGAGCTGCAGGCGCTGCACATTGACTTGTTTGAGGTGGAAATAATGATCCGATTCATAAAAGTGTCGGTGATAAAGGTGGTTTGTCTGTGCATGTTTGTGTCAACACTAATGTGCTGGTACTTTTAGTCATTATTTTCATTCAATACATTTCAGTGAAGTCAGGACTCGACCTTGCTCATAGAAAGACATGTATTCATTTTAGATAACTAAACCATCCAGAAAAGTATTCATCTTATTTTTTTGGATTATGAATACAAATATGTTTACATTTCTCCACCTTTTGCAGAAAGAATAATGGGTTTTTGTCTTAACATGAATGCCGTGTTTCTAATTTCTTATCTTTATTGCAAGAGTCCATTGAAAGCTTTAAAAATGCTTCTTCCAACCTGGTCTGTCAGAGCTTAGGTCTGAGCAGTGAAGTGGGTGGCTGCATTTGTTTGCTGTTTAACCCTGCTCACTCACCCAGTTTGTTACATAAGTCCATGGTGAGAATGGTCAGGTTTATAAAGAAGTCATTATGGCAGCACTAGGATTATACATGCTTGAACTGTTGGAACAGTCATCACGGCAAATCAAGAACCTTCACTTCCGACATTAGACTTCAGTTCCCATGTGGCTTAGGAAACCAGACA
This sequence comes from Periophthalmus modestus, assembly GCA_019594935.1. Classification (NCBI taxonomy): domain Eukaryota; kingdom Metazoa; phylum Chordata; class Actinopteri; order Gobiiformes; family Gobiidae; genus Periophthalmus; species Periophthalmus modestus. Next base: position 14,268,369 of record JAIEZT010001368.1, on the reverse strand, counting down.
GTCAATACAGTTTTATATAAACAGATATGGTGTTGTATCCTGTTGAATGTAGTTTATGTTCTATCCATCGCCGACATTTGGCCTTGTCATGTGTGGCCTCTAAAAGCTGGTAAACAGGCCTAGGGCGACGCAGATAAGCAGAAGGTCACAGTGCGGTCAACCAACAAAGCATGAGACCACTGTGTACACGTACATCAACGCAAAACGCTAAAGTGTTATATAATGTTTCTATTTTTATTATAGATTCATTAAGATGTTCCAGTGTGTTAAAGGTTCTACAGTATAGCATTAAACGTATATATTCCCATGGAGAAAAAACGGTAACTGGCCACATCTACGAAGAGGTGACTCCAATAAAAACACCTGCAATGGAAAATATTTAAGACAGGTAAGTCAATATAATGCCTTATTGTGGAAAATTCCAGACAAATCTCTACTCTACTCTCTCTAAATGTGAAAAAATGTGACATAATGATAGTGTAAAGAAAGTCTCTATAGGATTAAGTGCACACAAAGCGATAGTGGCAGTGTATGTGAATAGCAGGTCATGTGTTTCCTTGTCCCCTAAAGCACAAGACTCCTCTCATGACCTTGTTCACTTCCACATCGTCTACACACGATCCTCCAAAGGTTATGACCTGCACTCTTACATAAAATCACCTCGTTTTCCCTGTCTCATGGGTTAGCCTAGCACGCTCTCCACTTCCCTATTCTCTATGACACTTAGCGTCAGCGCACTAATAATGGTTCTTTGTATGCACTGTGGGCTAGTGAAAGACAGCGCTGGCAGCGTGCATGGAATATATCTGATGGAGACAGATAGTTGAATAGGAAGGATGAAAGGAAGAGGTATTAATCAGACCAGCTAGCACAACTTTGGCAGCACAAATTGTAACATCTTTTTGCTTTGAGATAGCAGCACTGTTTAGCGCAGTTCTTCAGAATATAAACAAAGTGTGCTGGGATCTATGAGTCAGTCCACTCTATGACAGACTGGAACAAATGCACTGCCAGTTCATTTAATACCCACACTGCTAATTAGCACCAAAGCATGGAGAGAAAGAGCGCGGTGACACTCTGAAGACACCACTGGTCCATTGTGTGACGGCCTCTTTAAAATGTCCAAGTACAAAGGATGAACTTCTTGGACAGGATGCTTCTTGTTATTTTGGCCCATTGGAGCCTGCAAATGCCTCCCTCTCTTTGCTCTGTCAGTGCTGAAGAACAGCCAGAGAAATCCAACAGTCCAGGCACATTTCTTTCTTTCAGCAGACTTTCCAGCTTCCAAAGAACATTTTTACTGTCTCCCAAACGTAGTCGGAACATTATGTGCAATGTATGCAGATTCTATACACCTGTTTGGGTGGATTACAAGGCTATTCAGTATGGCACATTCTACTCACAAAATGTTGAGACAGTTGAGACGTGGGTTCAATTTAAAGTTATCGAGGGAGAATACATATAGTTCTTATTTTGATGTTTAAGTTCTATGGTGAGCATAAATATAAACTGTGTATTTATTTTGCAAATGTGAACTTTCTTTGAACGTAGGTTGTGTAAAAGTGTTTTCTACCCTGCATGAACTCCAAATGTGGCACACTAAACAGCTCTGAGGATTACAGAACTCTTACAGAAATAGATGATGATGATGATGATAGATTTATGAGTCCTAAACATTTAACTCCAAAAAATTTAATGAGGAAAAGAAAACTTGCAAAAACTAGGCGTAAACAGCTTACCTAACTCCAAACTGTGAGGTAAAAATAGTTGTGTAAGTTTTGATTTAATGGAGCAATTGAGAGTGACAGCACAGGAGTTCCCAGATGTGGGTTATGTGCTGGTTAAAGCCCTTCAAAATGTCTATTGCAGTTTCCTGTAAAGCCGCTTTGGTATTGTAGCTTTAAATTGAAGTTGATTGGGAAGTGGAAGCTCTGATTTCAATGTGAACTGTTTCCTGCCAAACGAACATTTAGAAGAAACAACATAATGGTGCGTTAGACATATGCACTCAAACCAAACTGTCTCTCAAATCCAAACTCATTACTGCTCTGGCTTTTGCACGAAACATGTGGTTCGGGGATTTTTTTGGATCAAGACTAAAAGGTCAAACTACTTGAGTCTGATTTGTTTTCCCTGCAGTGGCACTGTTCTGTTGAGTAATGGCAATTTCATTATTGACACCATGTGATGAACAGGAGCTAACAGAGGTACACATAAATAATACTAAAAGACAAAGACAAAAACTTTCAAAAAAAGCATGAGTTTTATTATGGGTGTTGCTCTGAAAAACAAGCATCTTTACTGTGCCCCTGTTTGCCTCTCCACCACAGACTCTACAAAGAAGTGGACTAAGTGAGTGTGACGTCACCCACAGAGTTCGGCTCCAGCTAAATGAAGCTCATCGACGCAGCAATTAAAGGGCGAGTTTGGAGCTGAGTTCCATATTAGGACTTCTGACTGCGAGAAAGCAGCCAAAGAGCCAATCCAGAGCGAGGCTGTTAAAGGTAACGGCCCTTCCCGCCCTTCTCGCTGGTTTCGCAGGGAATGGGCGCTTAGCAATGCTGTCAATCAAACCTGTTGCTAACGCTAGAGGGAGTGTACCTCGGGGAAAGAAGGCGCCTAATACGAACAATCTAAGACCAAAAATGACAAGTCTGACAGCAGCAGCCACGGAGAGAGGGGCCACAGTTTTTCAATGTAAAGTGAATCGGAGCCGATGGAGCCAGAAGCACGCCCATGATCACAACCTATTTAGAACGCGGCGGCTAGCAGGTTAGCTATGTCTATTTATATATGCAGTCTATGCCCTCCACAGCACACCTGACTCATAACTTGGCTGTGGATGGCAGGTTGCTGAGTGGAGAACTGATCTCTCTCTTTAAAGAATGTTCTAAGTTTGGGCTTTATCCTTCCCGCCATGATCAGTCTTACACGGTGCTGCATCCTCCCAACCAGAAGCACCGTCTTGTTAGTGGGTTATATATCAACAAAACTGGTTGACATCTGAAATTTTTTATGAGCATTTTTATGTTTTTACAGCCAGTAATTGAATTGAGATATAGGCACGGTATGTTTTTATCATGTGTTCTCTACAACCATGTCAGGCATTCTTAATAACAGCTCCACTATATTTAGCCTCGGCTATGGCAGATTATAGTCAGTAAAGTCAGTGTTATGGCCCTTAAGTCATTAACGCGTCTGCACTGTCAAGTACGATATGTTCCCAACCTGCGTGTGAATGCAATAATAGGCTAATGACAGGCCTGCTCCACAAAGCAACTGTCTGGCTGTATTGTATAGCGCACCATTGTGTAAGTCAAATCTGCTCCGAGTGGGATAACCGCACTGGGATTATGAAACCAGGAATGCCAGGGTTTAAGTGTGAAAAGTGCCTCTAGAACTGAAGAAACTCACAGGAGAATACCATTGCATGACACGCTCCAAAAAAACAATTGTTTCCGTGCAGTAATGTTGGCATCGTTCATGTGAGTGTTAATAGAAGGGCGGGTTACCACGTTCACACTCCTAATGCAGTGATAAAAAGTCAAACGCTAATGAAAGTGGTGCAGATTGAAGATTTTATAGCCCTCCAACCAGCTCCCTGTAACACTCAGCCTGGGTGGTATCCTACCGTTCACAGACAGACCCTCCCCAGAGCTGATAAAGACATGAGCTGTTGTATGCTTATAAAGCCTGGGAATAACATACAGTCTATTTGTGCCTCCATTACTCAGCGCTCATCGTCACATCAAGAGCACTAAGGCGGCAGCAGCAGCGTGTCACTGCCAGTGCTGACAGAGGGCTGATTATCTAAATGGGCTCCAGAGCTGTGGGCCAAACAGATAAGACTCCAAGGGCTAGCCTGGTCACTACACAATCACACCAGCGAGATTTTATGTAAGGTCACACACTGCCAGCAGCTCCATCTCTGAGGAGGAGTCCCAGATAAAAATGGAAGAGCAATTAAAAGAGAGTTACACAAGCATCAAGAATGTCAACAGCACTATCAGCAGAGGCCAAAAACTGTACTCGAGTAAGAGGAAAGTTACTTCAAAATAAGTAGTACAACTCAATGGTCCAAGACGTTACTCAAGTAGGAGAAAGTAAGTAAAGTATTTGGGTAAACGACAACTGAAACAAACTGTCCAGACATAAGATCTGATTTATAATTTGAGGTCAATGTAATAAGAACGATAACACTTAAATAAACAAAATCCTGTATTTTAAGGTCATACATGATAAAGAAAAAAAAACCCAAATCATATATGAGGAAGCAGTGCAAAATAGTACAAAGTTATTTAACATCATGAAGCTTTTGTTACTTGTAGTCTTACTCACAGTGGGAAGAGTAACTTAAACTTTTACTTACGTAAGAGTACTGTTACACTGTAGTAGGAGTAAAAATAGGCTATTTAATGACCGGGTATGAGACACGGAACAAAAGGGCTTAACCTGATCCAGAGCTGGTGACGTGTCAGCAGAAGGTCAAGGCCGTCCTCACGCTCGAGTGTGAGCGCTCTGCAGTCAGACCTCTGCACACGGACTCTCATTAGGTGTGTAAATAGATCATAAAACACAGCTGAATGTCTATTAAAAAGCTACACAATTCAGCACACTCTCATTATATTGCATTTTTAATCATTTGGATATTCATAACATTAATCATATATGTAACAATAGCATAAAACAGTCAGGGTTAAAGGGCAAGGATTTTAAAAGTGAAACACGATCGACTAAATGGGCTATTTAAACATGCATTAGGCCCATCAGTGATATTACATAAGTTATTATATAAGTGATTCATATTCATATTTCATTCAAACGCTAGCGCTGCATTTGCGTTGTCATTCATTGGAGAAGCACTGCAACAATTTACAGGTTTTCGTCAACATGCAAAGTTACGGATTAGGGCGTTTGCATGGAGGCTTTGAGGAGCGAGCCCGTTTACTGCGTTGCCGCGGTAACCAGACCTGAAACCACATCCGTGCAGGTAAAGGACATATGGCGCAGGGGCGTGTGTTTATTTCTCTATCGGAGTTACACAACAGTATGGTAATTGCAGCGTTAAGTGCATCTGTCTGTGTTTGCTTAGTGGTTAAAGAGGACCTTAAGGATAGAAACAGGCTGATCAGCAGTTTAACAGCTTCCAGCGGCCTATAGCAGACATGCGCTACACACAAAGAACTTCCGAAACGCTAAGGTCCCAGCCAGACATCCCCATACTCAAGGCCGCGCTAGTCACAACACAGTTAAAACATTACTGTACTGTTAAACTGGTCCCTTGGTGGTTTACTTGATTGTAAAGTTGTATACAGCATGTAGCCTAAACAATAAAAGCAGGTTGTGGGTTAGATCGGGCTTAAACTAGAAACTCTCATGTGTAATAAGTCATAGAAGTTGTTTATTCAACCGGTTAAATCTTATCATATGGTCAAAAAATAAACACAAATTTCCCAGTAGTGCAAACAAAAAGTATCATATATTGATTAATGAAGTCGATATAGCAATTAGTGCAAGAGCTAATAACATTATAGTAGCAGTTAAGGTTAGGGATGTGAGGTAAGTTTTATGTTGAGGTACAAAAAGGCAAGTTCAGCTAAAGACAAACTGAATATGTTAGTAGCCACCAGGGGTTATGTATAGACACAGACACTCAAGCTACTGCGATTGAGTAGGGGGTAAACGTCCTTCTTTTCAGCTGATTTTCAAACATCTAGTTGCCTTTAAGCTCTACATCAACAACAACCTTTAGAATGTGAATAGTAGATAGAGTTATCAAGCCCAAATAGCTGCCTATATTTAGCCCGAGTGTTGTGTCTTGGCGTCTCCCTCCTCTCGGTGTTTGTGCCTCTGTCCTGACATGGCACAGACCCCTCGCCCCTTTGTTTAGAAGGACACTTCCCCTTCAGACCGTTTATCAGCGCTCTGCCTCTGTTTACATCCTGCCAGCCCACCTGTAACCCCTCGAGTTATGTAAGCTCTGTCTGGGGTTTTGTGGGTCACAGTGGCGCAAGGGTCTCAGGTTTGGGTGATTTGGTTGAGGTTTGCAGTCACAGCCAGCTCGATCTCACAGGCACTTCCAGATTTGACATAACTGATCCTTTTGCACAAATGAGCTGGATAAACAAACGTCTGCTGGTTACGCCTTTAGGACATAAACTATACAGGATTTAAGGGACAAGCTCCCTCTGAGGAATGCACTCTGCAGATATCTCGCTGTTCTAACAGTATCTTGGCTTGGGAAATGTAAAATAAGCTCAAGTAAAATGTGTTTGGATACTTTAAAGATGCACTATGTAACTTTTCGGGGCGGGGGGCTTGCTACCTGCTTGTATTGCTTTGCTTGGAATGTTGTACCACATGATCATGATCATAGAGGCAAGATGGCACCTCTAGCCATCGTACCAGGTCAGATCTGTGGAAAGGCAACCCCCGCTCACAGTGAGAATGAATGAATGAATGAATGAAAGTATTGTCTTAGCACTTAAAACAAATTAGACAGACAGACAGACAGATAGATAGACATAGATATATAGATATAGATAGAGACCGATAGACATAGACAGACAGATAGACAGACAGATAGACAGATAGACAAATAGATAGATAGTATAGTATAGTAATATTTTCAAAAGCCACTTTACATTATTGTCTTTGCTAATATCTCCAAAAGACAGTGACAAAAAGAAAAAAAGAAATTTTTTGGCTATTCTTCAAGACGGAGATATGTTTTGCAACTGAACTCTTCATTTCTATTTTTAAAACTGTACCTACATAAAATAGTGTGACATTATAGTGCTCCATGATAGACGAGGTTAAACAAGATGTGACAGAAAAAAATGCATCATGAAGGGCGGGGCCCATTCTGTCGTTTGCATTGACAGGACAATGCAGTTTTAACATATCCTTCCAGTCAAAGTGGCTTACTCAAAGTCACGCTCTCACGATCAACACCACTCAGGTCCCGTCAGCGTCAGGAGCGTCTCTTCTTCAACTCTGTCTGCACTCTTTGTGTCGTCTCTGCTGCAGACGCTACAGACCTAACATGACCGTCTGCATACTGGAGCATTCGCTAACACAACACCGACATTCTTTCCACGTTTGACGGACACTGTTACGGAGGATGAGGGTAAACACTATGAGGATGACGCAGCAGTGCATGGACTCAAGAAAACATCTCTTCAGACTCATGATTGACAACCAGCTGCAACTGATACAGGCTGTGGCTCACATCAACATCTATAAAAAGTATTAAAGAAAACATACTGTGTTTTTTTTACCTATATTTAAAAATACACGATCACATGCAAAGATCACTATTTTAGATTTTATTCATTGTGTGCCTCAATGTTGAAACAGGTTCTTTGACTTCCTCTTCAAAAGTGCAGAAGTGATTTTCTCTGGTGACGCCATGACAACAACTTTTTTGTTTGTCTAAAGAGAAACACAAGTAAGTACAGGACTCTCAAATGCAGAACCGTACATGATTACTCAAACATATAAACACTAATCACCCAAAATAAAACTTCCTTCGTCTCCTGGTCTCGTTCTAATGAAATACTCCTATCCGGATGTAAAAATAATCAGAGTCCATAATAGTAATAGGCTGCTGTTTCAACAAAAGCAGATGCCTGGTGCTGCCCAGGGCCTCTTGAGATGTGGAAGTTCATGGACAAAGTGTTCTTGGCTGGAAAAGTGTATTTGTCAGACAAACTGAGAGCTGGCACAGAGAGGTGTAGAACCGCACTGACCGAAGGCAGAGGTCAATCCACAAGGACCAGGCCAAGACCAGGTTTGGACAATACAAATGTTACAGGTACGTCATAGTCAACCACATGGGCAAATGCAGAGGACAAATGTCTCTATGGGGACAATAAAGTGTTTGGAAGACAACAAGGAAATATGTATGTGATGTATCTGACAGGACGAGACTGTAAAACGTAGAGCCACAGCCATTTTATGACCCAGTTTACTGAGATTTGGCGTGCGTTCTAGGTAGATAAGTCAATGGGTACAACTGATACAGTCTGATAAGTCTCTTGGCAGAACATTTTTTAGATAACCTGGGTAAATAAAAAGTGATAATGCAACCTAAATGCAGCATGTAAATTTAGAGATAATTGAACCTGGCTGTGGCCAAAATGTTTTTATTGACTGTGAGAGACTATTGCTAAGGAGGGACTAGTTTAAAAAGTAAATAGATCAGGAAGTAGATTCAACTGAAATAAGAATATGGAGATTCTTATTTTAAATTGTTATTATCACACATTTATTAGCATACATCTATACATTAACAATGACACAAAGATAAGACTGAGTTTTCAACCTTTTGACCCATGTACTGTAGCATACAAAGGTCAGTTACTACAGGTAAAACAATGCAGAATACCTAGACAGAATTGTTATCGTGTAATGACATAACCAGCTGTCAGTAGGTAAAAGTTCGGGTTAAACAGGTGTGATGGCATCGAGGCGCAGATACAGCGGAGAGTGTAACCTGCAGCACACTTGCACTGGGAGATGTGATGTGACACAAGAGTCATTGAGGGGAGCCTGCCAAAGCACTGGGCCAACTGGCACAGACAGTGTGAGGCAGCACCCAGAGCAGCTCACAAACAGTGTGAAGTGTGCTGCCAAATGCGCTTCACACAAACACCAGGGAGGAAGGCTGGAGTAATTGACCTCAAGCTATTACAAAGAAGGTTTTAATGGAAACAGTGCAGCAGTAAACGTAGCCATTGTGTTTTGGTTTGTACAAAAAGCAAACCGGGCAAAACATTATGACCATCTGCCTCCTGCTCTGCACATTTCAGCCACGGCGCTTCATCTTTTGGATCCATTCACATAGAATAAGTTTCACAGCCTAGTGTCCGTCCTAACCCTAAACCCTTCACACTAACCTGTACGAGCACACTTTACTTTACTTTACTGAATGAAATGTGACCATCTAATCAACAGACCAAACTGGGTATTTAGTCATTTAAGACACATTTCCTTGTTATGTAAAGTCTCACTAACAGCTGTGTTAAGGTGCCCATCACTCTTCACTTATTCTGTTTGGAAAAGGATCATTTGTGACCTGGCTGATGATTCAGGCCTGTTTTGCTGTTTCCCACTTTGGCTCATAATGACAGCTCCCTTTGGAAAATCGTCAAAATGAGCATTCTGCACCATATACTTCATCCATAACAGTAAACAGCAGTGTCAGCCTTTTAGGAGATGTGCTGAGAAATGCCATTAGTCTCCACACATCTGTTATTATACAGAGCTGTGCAAAACTTTTAGACAGGTGCGGAAAAGGCTGAAAGTGCAGAAGGAAAGATGGGCAGGTAATCGTTACATTGTGAGGACTAAACTCTCTACACATTTAGCTCACACCAGTCTCTTTTATGGGGACATTGTTTATTCATAAATAATTCAAAAGTGTGGAAGCCCAACAAGTGTGTATGTTTTATTTATTTATAATTTTAGTTGAGTCACTAAAATCGTACTTATGTATGTTCTCGCCCTGTAGTTGCTCGGGCCCATAGGTGCTCGGACCCTTAGGCCCGGGCCTGTAGGCTCTAGGGCCTGTAGGGTCTCGCGCTCGTAGACTAACTACATAACTAGATAAATTTTACTTTAAATGCCCCATTTCTCTAGACGATGTACGCTAGTTTTCCCTCACAGTTAAAATGCGTCATCAACGCAAATACTGACTCATAATTTCGGAATCTTCAATCCAAGATGGCGGCTCTCTGGTTTGTCAGAGGACGGGTTAGCCCATGCACTCGTCGTTGTGAAAACAGGACCTACGCCCTGTATTTTTTTAGCCAAAACAATATATCCGTAGCCATGGCAACAGCATAATACAGCATATTTCCCATTAATGAGAAAAATATCAGTATCAAGGAATAATGAGAAATTTGGCACAATGACTTTTCATGTCACACTCCAAAAAAAAGTCAGTCAGAGCCATATGGTATTTTTCACTGTGTAGCCACAGTGATGTGCAAAAGTGCTCGTGTTATCGTAACGGAAAAAATGTCTTGACTGTCTTTAATTTAGAAGTAATAAAAAACTTATTAGATTCATTGAACCAAGTGAAATTTGGCAGTGACTCCAGGTAAATCCCAATCAAAAAAATCCGGTTGGGTCAAAGTTTTTTGCACAGTGTCTGTCAGCACTTCTAATGTGAGTGAACTTTGTCTGTTCAGTGACACTTACACCCAAAGACACAATAACAGACATACGTGGTAACGAGGGCTGGGTGGGCCGACTGTGACACGTGGCCTGACTGTGACCGTGGCGGTGCATGGCCCGTTCGATGCCGCTTGCGGCTTTAATGTTTCATTTGTTTTGTTTGTTTTGTTTGTTGATGATGGTGAGGGGTTTATGGTAAATTCTCGTACATTAGGCTTGGGCAATATATTTTTACTTGGACAAAACCTGTTATTTAAAAAGTGTATTCTTCCTCTTATTTGTGTATTTGTACAGTGACTTTCTACTTTTAACATGAAATGTAACAGGCATGACTTGTGACACTGTGACACAATAACATCTTTTGCCTTCATTGCTGGGCAGTACTGAAGATGAAGAGTGAACGAGATGTCATACCTGTGGAAGTAGAGCAGGATTGACAGCATGGTCTGGTCGATGTTGCTGTTGCTGTTGCAGATGCCCTCATTGAGCAGGAAGCAGGGGTCCCTCACCACAGACTCCAGTGAATCCTGCCTCATGATGTTGTTGAGCTTGTCCGTGTTCAGGCTCTGGTACCTGAGCTGGTGGCGGAGCTGGCGGAAGTGGCTGACTGTCGGGCTGGTGGGGCTCCCCGGCAGTGCCCCCAAACCGCTGGGACTCCCTCTGCCTCCCAGAGACTCATCAATGCCATTGGCCAAATCAAGGCAGCAGCTACAGCAATCCAGACCAATGGGAGACCGGCAGTCATCTTCTGACATCTTCTGCAAGTTTGAAGGGTGTAATCAGGATGTGACAGGTGCAGAAATAGTAGAAGAAAGTAGCAAGGTGAGTCTTTTCAATACCCCAGAGTTCCCTGAGTTCCTCTCCAGTGCTTTGGTTGCGATTCGCCCTTTGTTCCAGGTCAGGCGCTGAGCCGCTGCTCCTGCTTCTGTGGCAAGTAGTGAGTGAAACTAGTGAACGCCCTCCACTCTCACACTGGGCTCCAGCAGGGAAGCAAAACCCAGAAGCTGCCTGCCTACTGCTGGGACTTTTTTTCTATTTGCACTTTTCTCTCCTCCTCTCGGTGGTTGCTGTGCCTAGAAACAACAGTGGGGAGGGGACTGGAGACAGGGAGGGTGTGGAAAGAGACTGTGATAGGTCAGAGGAAGTGTCAGTTGAAGATGAAGGCCCATCCCCTCTTCAGGATGGGCTCTTGTGTAGCCAGTGGAGTGGAAGGAGAGCAGACAGAATAGGAGAGACGGCTTTGGGGCCATGCTTTAAACATGTGCACTTGTAGCGGGCCAGTTCTGCTCCAGAACAAGGAGTGGCCTAGAGAGGAACACTGTGACCGCAAAGCTAGGATCATCCATACGCCTGTGCCAAGGATTTGAGAAGAAAGCACAGACAGATTACAAGTAGTATGTGGGAGCCTTCGAATGCATTTTACTGAATGTCACTTCATTGAAACATTTGTATGTATATATATATATATATATATATATATATATATATATATATATATATATATATATATATATATACGCACATATGTATATATGTGCGTGTGTTTAATACTTTAATATGTTCCTTAAGAGCAACTATAAAACATCTGAAGTTTGAATAAGTGTGGATGACTAGATTTAACACATTTGCATTATCAGTGCATATGACCTGCAGTTGCCCTTTTTTCCAAGTATTCAAGAGCCTGTCTTGGCTGGGAAATTCTAGGATTTGCATTGATCTGCTTCTAGTGCAACCAACCTGATATTCCTTGCATCCGCTTGAGATGTACATCAGCTCCAGAATCATATCAGTTTTCTGCGAAATCAAATCAAATCAGATATTAGCAGCCCCCATCATGCTGCTTACATAAATGTGCTTTGTGGCGTTTGTTTATTTATGTGGGAAGAATCCACTATCTTTTATGCCTTACATAAGCAACATAAACAAAGTCTTATCATGTTTTCATGCTTGTTTGTCAATCCCATGCTGCATGTGTGGGGATTGGGAAAGAGCTGCTTGTGTCTCACAAATGTTTCACAAGCCCTGGCAAAAGCAGCACAGCAGGGGCATTATTCCAGCCAATAGAGACGCAGACAGGGACAAGAATGCAGCACTGACCTGGGCACTGACCAACAAGTGTCCCGCGTGCTGTTTACAGATGGCCTCTCCGCGCGCAGCTCCATTACGCGCGGCGTCTTCCTGCGCGCGGCTTCACTGTCGCGTTGTTCGCAGTAAAATGTCATGCAGCACATTGTGCAGCAGCGCTGGGATCAATTAAGCAGGGAAAATGTCTGACTATTGCTTTATTGACTGTGAAATAATGTCCTCGGGCAGAGCAGGCTCATACAGGATGTGCAGAACAACAGCATGGACATCTGAGCAGTGACTGCCCTCTAGTGGAAATATAGCGGAACAACATTTAATACTTATTTAGTACAACATTTAATAAGTCCTTTAAATTATATCATAATGGTTATTACTGAAAAACTGCACGTACACCCTACATAAGCAACTGAGGAATATTTCACACAGTGTCATCTCTGGATTAAGAAAACAATGTATCAGGAGAAGACTTCACTTTAAGTCAGAAAGAACCAGACTCCAGAAACTAGATACATCTGTCACCTTTGTGATGAGTCCTGAGGGCTCCATCACCCTCACATGTGACTGTCCTGCTCCAGGAGATCCTCAGGGCTGCTCCCCTCTCTGTCCCCCTCTCTGTCCCCTCTCACAACAACAGGATTCAGCCCTCACATACTCCAAAAACCCAATTCACATCCTTATATGGATTAATCTTAATCTTTCCTATGTGTATAAAATCAGTTGTATTAACCCTTCGTGATTGTTTTTAAATAGGTTTATGTTTTAAATTGCCAGCTGCTCGATTCTACCTGAAATATACAAGAAACATATGAGGTTAGCCCAAAGAACCTGAATAGAAAGTGGCTCCCTGACACTGACACATCACTGAATAGTTACATATCTGTGTCAAATGCTCTGTGTGTGTTAATAGGTCTGTCCACTAGATGGCGATGAGCGCAAACATAATGTTACTGAGGGACACACATAAGTGACACATTACTCTGTTCTGCCTCTGCATTTTGAACTGCAACATATATTAAATATTATATTAGTTAGAGAGAAAGACCACAGAAAGGAAAATGTGTTTCAATTTGGAAACTGTTCAGTCTGAAAAGTTGCTATATGGGGAAGGGTTTTTCATCAGTCCAAATCCACAGCAGTGGTCAGAGAGATTGCATTTAATCCTCATCTTCCATCTTCCCCCTGAGGATTGGCTGACCGTTCATCTTTAAGAGGCCAGTCCAAATGCAGCGGGTTTGAAGTGAAGAAAAAAAACTCTTTACTTGGCCAATCTGTCATAGCAGAAATGCACAGCTCCTGAGCTCCAGCCCCGAGTGTGAGCTGAGGAGCTGTGAGGGGATTCAGGCCACGAGTTAAGCCAGAGAAGTAATTATTAATGTCAGGAAACACTGGTTTGAACTGTGCCTCCTCCACAGCCCAGATCTGTCAGTGTTTCATAACCACTATGGCTCACTTGGCCCTGTCTGTGTTGCAGATTCAGAAATGCTAACTGTCTTATTTAGTCTTAATATTTAGACTTCTAATATCTCATCTTGTCAAATTAAATCCATATTTTATGACAGTAAATTGTGTGAACAGCTTCATTTAAACCTCTACATCTGTCTGCCTTGTTCCAGTCTTATAAGTGTGGTACAAACGTGTGGGACAAATGTGCAATAAACTGTTGGGGAAAGAATAAATACCATTCTTATCATTCTTATATGCCGCCATCTTTGTTCTGATTTTAGTATCTGGAGTAAACTTAGAGCCCAGGCCACATTCTCCTGTTTGTTCTGTAACTACAAACATATTTAATTGCTGCTTCTGAAATCACATGAAAGCTATCAAACATATTCCACTTGTTTCTTTTTACAGTAGCGCTGAGTGTGACTTGTACATGTGCTCTGTTCAAAGTGCTGCCTTTTGATTTCTCAGTCTCACATGCATCTCTCTGCTCCACTATCAAAGAGATTTGTAAGCAGCTCTTGTTCTTTTATCTGCGCTGTTTAAAAATCGCTGTTCTCAATCTTATCCTTGATGCTGTCTGTCATTTCCTCTTTAGAGAAATATTCACACGACCAGTCAAACGTTTGAGCACGTCCTCTCATTCAGTGTGTGTTGTGTGTGTGTGTGTGTGTGTGTGTGTGTGTGTGTGTGTATTTTTACTACTTCATTTTATACACACACAAAAGACATCAATCTACGTTCCTATCCTCAGACTGTGGATACAAATCGGCCAAAGTGGGCTTCCTCCGCAGGGTGGCTGGGCGCTCCCTTAGAGACAGTGTGAGGAGCTCAGTCATACAGGAGGAGCTCGGAGTAGAGCCGCTGCTCCTTCACGTCGAGAGGAGCCAGCTGAGGTGGCTCAGGCATCTGCTCAGGATGCCTCCTGGGCGCCTCTATGGGGAGGTGTTCTGGACATGTCTCACCGGGAGGAGGCCTCAGACCCTGGACACACTGGAGGGACTATGTCTCTCTGGCCTGGGAACCCTTGGTGTCCCACTGGTGGAGCTGGAGGACACGTCTGGGGTGTGGGAAGTCTGGGAGTCCCTGCTTAGACTGTTGCCTCCACGACTCAGCCCCGTAGAAATGGAAGAAAATGGATGAATGGATGGAAAAAAACATCAGATATATGAAGGGAGCTATGTGGAATTATGTAGCAAAGAAAAAAGTAAAAAAAAAAAACTTTTTTATAATAATTTTTTTTTTTTTTTTTTTTTTTTATCTCTCTTAATTTTTGGGGGGTTTTTGTTTTGTTTTTTTATACGGATTGACATCAGTCTGGTCCCCTTGTCCTCTGTTACATGTCCAGCCCGGTCAGACGTGATCGTCCAATCAGATCTGTTTTATTCAGTGACACTTGTGAAATGAAGGAGCTCATTGGTCACCTGTGATTTATCTCACCTCAGATTAACAGGGTTTAGTATTCTTTTCTTTGATTCAGGTAGAAATCCGCCATGTTTTTTCAGTCTCCAGTGATGTTTTTTTTTTTCCTTTATTTTTTTCCAATATAGACGGGCCATGCATGTCCCTGATTGGCTAATCCAGCTGTCAATCACACCCATGTGAAAACAGTAAGAATCACAGTGACCAGACTCACATCTTCATAAAGCTTTGAAGAAGTGTGTTCGCTAAATCCCAGGCAAGTCACCCTTTGCTTTGTCGAAACATATTTAGTGGAGTAATTAAACTTTTTTTCTTTACTACTATAATTCCATATATCTTGCTTCATATGTTTAATGTCTCTCGTATGGGTCTAAAATGTAAAAAGTAGTAAAAAATAATGTAAATCAACACTGATTGAGATGGCGTGTCCAGACTTTAAAACAGTGCATCAGTAGCATGTGCAGCAGTGATGGGTTGATGGCACATTCACACACGGCTGACACCTGGAGCCTGATATTTGAGCTTTTATTGGACTTGTTTCTCACATGCTTTAGTGGGGCTTGTAGCGTTCTGTGGTATTGATCTCTGCAGAGCTGTTAAGTCACATTCCCATCCACATGTTTAGCTAGCTGTGTGATGGTGCAGCCCGTGAAACAGAAATCAATCCTGCTTTGATGACATGAAACGGAGGCAAAACAACACTTATTTCCAGTTTACTCCAAGCAATGTGTGTGTGCGCCAGGGTTTGACTGAGTAGTAGTAGTAGTAGTAGTAGTAGTAGTAGTAGTATGTTAACTATGATACATTCGACTACATCTCTTTATGGTGGGTTTGCAGCACTGGGATTGAAAAGTGGTCCTTGGATCTATTGTCCACGTATTATGTTTCTTTAATTTCATTTTAATTATGTTTTAATCAGCAAAAATTGGACAAAAACTGTAATGACCACATTTTAGTTACCAAAATGGACACTGGTGCATGTGCATGGCTTAGATGAAGTTGCCTAAGTGTCACTCAGGCCCGGGCTTACATAAACAGCAGCAGCACTCACTTTGGGTCAGGTCTATTTTTGTCGCTCACTATCCCATGGATCAGTATCGATTAGCCTTATCTGACTCTAAAGGGCCACATCCTCTGGACTATTCAAAGAGCAGAGCATCAGAACAATGCATGTGCTTATTTACAGCTTTATGTTCTTTCTCTATGAGCGCTGAGGGACGCGAGGGACAAATCAGGCTGATCAGACAATAGTGAAAGCCCGTCTAAATGTAGCTGTGGACTAACTGTTGACTCATAGTGTGTGTGATAGCTGTTCTATATAAAGTCTATAGAGCTGGAGTGGACACGAGGACACATCAGCAGCGTTTACACTACACAATAAAAGCAAGTAACCTCAGCAGGTCAAAGTAAGGTTAATGGAAAATGACTCATACATAGTACCAGATGAGTTATTATGGGATGGAAGGAGACAGCAATCCTTCGAGCTTTGCCCCCACACAAGGCGTTAAAATACTTCAGTGTAATTAAAAAAGACCTTCAACTGCTACTGCATATATTATCTAGTATGACAACTGCAACTACTTCAAAATGCACTATAGTTTACTTTTCTAGTCATAATCAGAAGACTTTTATCGCCATTGTCAGTGAACACAGCTCACAAACTAGGAACTTACTTTGGTGATGAAGTGCAACATAAAACACACACATGTATGAAGTTTAAAAAGATATGCTTAAAAATAAAATACTTAGAGGTATATATACAACAGTAACATCAGAACAACAGTGCAAACATGACTTATTAAGGTGACCGGTGTTATAAAGTGTCCAGTTCAGTGCAGATATTCTAAAGTGTCAGTTATAAAGTTTTCATGAGACCAACAGCAGAGGGGAAGAAACTGTTCTTATGACGAGAGGTTCTGGTCCCAATGGACCGTAGCCTCCTGCCAGAGGGAAGTGGCTCAAATAGTCCATGTCCAGGGTGAGAAGTGTCAGCTGCTATACGGCCTGTTCGCCCCCGAGTCCTGGAGACGTACAGGTTCTGGAGAGAGTGCACAATGCGCCCCAGTCTCTGCCTGTCCCTGACAGTGGCTCCAGTGAACCACACAGTGACGGAGGAGGTGAGGATGGACTCAGTGATGGCCGTGTAGAACTGCACCATCATCTGGACCGGCAGCTTGGCTTTCCTCAGCTGCCACAGGAAGTACATCCTCTGCTGGGCTTAGTGGAAGCTTAGTCACCTGCTTGTCTCATGAAAATGTGATTGCTGTCCTGAAAGTTCCACATTATGGTATTAAATGTAATTATCATTGATTCAGTTACAAGCATTTTTACTGCCAAGTTACCTTCTTGTTTCCAGAGAGATTTAAGTTTTTTGAACATGCAGAAAAAACAGCAAGATCTATATGGAGAAAGACCTAAGACTTACAGCATGGCCCATAAGTACTACAACTTCAGTCTTTATATTACTACCCACTGAAGCTAAATGCAAATATAATCATCCCAATGGTCCTCGGGAACTGGATTCAAATGTTATTCAACCATAACACTTTTTAACAGTGAAAACTGGGTTATAATTGGTCCATAATATGTAAAAATGTTTGATGAACAGCAATAATGTGTTTGAATTTGAAGTTGCTTTCTCATTTATATTCCTCGTGCAGCGTTGCCTCCCATGACCAAGTATATTTTTATAAATGATAAAAAGACACAGTGGCAGGCCGCTCGTGTGGCGGCTGTCACTCACTCTTAATTAAATCCCGTCGGTTCAGTGAAGAGCTCCTTATCTGTTTTTATACAAACACCATTATGTTGAGCACGCAGGCGACAGCAAGTACTCTCCCGCTGTCACACTCCACTTTCAAAGGAAAAGCACTCACACTTTGGAGTTTTTAATGTTAATAATGTACCTTTTAGCGCTAATGAGCTCTCGGGTTATCACAGGAGTGAAAAGAGCCCTGGGCAGTTTTTTTAATGGAGATAATGTTTAGTATAATGTCAAAAGCAGAGCTCAGGGACAGAATAGAGATGAGTCATTTGAGTGGCCCCAAACGAAAGTATCTGTGATGGCGTTTTTTAATGTCATGCCTCTGTCAAAGAAGATTTCAGGCTTGGAGTTCAGCAGGGGAGGCTCTGATCGACTGGGGACCAATCAGGGGAGAAGATTTGCAGATTTGGATTTTTTTGTCACACACACAAAAAAATCCATATTTTTGGCACTCCCCTTGCAACATGGCTTTGGTCTAAGTAGCTTATAGATTCAAACGGAGAGGAATTTCTGAAAATTGTATGTTCTCAGTCATTCAGAAGTCCAGCCAAAAACAAAACTAACTGGTGTAACTAATAAAAAGGTGTCATTGTTGGACCATGTGTGTGAATGTGATGTAGTGCATCTATTTGAACCTGTTTTCTGATCCTGTTTGACTTAAAGGATGTGTGTGTTTTTGCTTGATGCATGATTTGAATTCTGACTCGTGAGCTAAACATATTTCATATTTTCTCAGAACAACCGAAGATGTTGACCGAATTCCAGCAGTGTCTAAGTGTGAAACCATGTCGGCGTCTCGTCTTCCCCCTGTGCGGGTTGGCTTGCACTCAGGCTTACTTTAGCTACAGACCCAGGGGTATGGATTTCCTCGACTGCCACAGTGCCAGGGGCCCCCGGGGGCTGGTGGGACAGGGTGAACAGGTTTCAAAGACTTCCTGGGCCAAAGGTCAACACAACTGCGATGGATGCCCGACTGTGATTTAGTGTAAGGTCTCCGTCTGACGTGACTTTGGGAGTAAATCAACATCGAAATGGGAAAAGGCAGCTGCAAAAATACATGGTTTTCCCAGATGCCCCACATATATATACTGATATATACAGGGCCAGTTGAGACTAATGTGTGTTGATGCAAACATGGCATTCATGAATATGTGCCTGTGTGTGGTACGTACGGTGAAGATGGAGGCGGCTGGGATACACAGTGTGGAGAATCAGAAGTGATCCCAGTCTTTGATCTGAGTCCAGAGTCATAACACGGTGCTCCCTGAGAGCTGTGGGGGGCTGCAGCACACAGGCTTATGCCACTCACGGGGGACATGAGATGTGCAGTTTTATCATGAGAAATGCTATGTATAAAATGCAAAAGCACATTTCAAAGGTAGCTGATGAGGTACACTGCAGATGGTAATGAGGATCTCAAAGTAAACACTGAACAGTACGCGGGTGGAGCAGGTCACTGCATTTGAGATACTGAGCTTCAGCCCCAGGTCAGCTGTGGCCTGTCTTTCACCAGAGCCAAACTAAGTGTTTGGTAAGAGACAGTTTAGTCCCTTGTTGTGGCAGTGAGCTGACACTGAGCACTGAGGGAGAGTGTTGTGGAGGACTCATGGCCTCACATAAACAGCTGACACACAGAACCGGCAGAACAGGCAGACTCAGGAGAGCTGAGAGTAATGTGCACTGTCACATTGTACCTGTCACTCACATGTCTCAGACAGAGCACCTCTACCACCACAGCCTCTGACTAAACTGCATGTGTCAGATACAGCACCAGCCCAGCCTCTGTCTGCACTGCACGCCTCAGACCCAGCACCAGCCCAGTCTCTGCACTGTATGTCTCAGACCCAGCACCAGCCCAGTCTCTGCACTGCACGCCTCAGACCCAGCACCAGCCCAGTCTCTGCACTGCACGCCTCAGACACAGCACCAGCCCAGTCTCTGCACTGCATGTCTCAGACACAGCACCAGCCCAGTCTCTGCACTGCAGACCCAGCACCAGCCAGTCTCTGCACTCAGCACCAGCCCAGTCTCTGCACTGTATGTCTCAGACACAGCACCAGCCCAGTCTCTGCACTGTATGTCTCAGACCCAGCACCAGCCCAGTCTCTCAGACACAGCACCAGCCCACTGCACTGTATGTCTCAGGCCCACACTGTACACAGCACCAGTCTCTGCACTGCATGTCTCAGACACAGCACCAGCCCCTGTCAGACCCAGCCAGCCCAGTCTCTGCACTGTGTCTGCACTGCCCATGGTGTCTCAGAAGCCCACTTCTGCACTATGTTAAACACTGAGATAAAACTAAAAGTCAAAACTAAGTCAACATGCTCATTGACAATAATTTATAGTGTTTTAGAACTAAAACAATATGTTTGATATCATGAAGAACAGATAACACTGATGATAGGACTCTTCCAAACTCTGCAGGGTGAAAATAAAACATTCATTTGAGCTGCTACTCTATACTGATATTGTTCCATAGATAATTGCTTTCATTTCATTCATTCTCTCACAAACCACAGCCATACTTCCTCTGGACTAAACTTCGAACCTGCCAACTGCTCAGTTAATCTCATTCTACTCTCTGTTTAGCAGAACAGTTTACCCTCCTCACTGCCAAGTTTGTGACAGCAACGACCAGATCGTCTCATGTGCATCTAAAATCTAAACTGAATAACTGTTACAGAGAGGGGGGAAAAAAAACTGAACAGAAAATCTTTTTGGTACTGAGATGCCAGTTAAATAAGAAAAATAAAAAGCTAAGATGAACTCAGCCATTTAAGGATAACACTCCAGGACATGCAATCTTTCCAAAAACTGTTTATTTTAGTGCACATTTGCTCCCTTTTATCGGCCCAGTAAGTCCCTCTCCGTGGTGGGCCTCCTGCCTGTCACTGCTTCCTGGCGTTTACACCCCTATCTGATTCGATCACACACAGGGCCAAAGCTTTTAAACCCATTTAATCCATCCTGATTCAATTTCAGGTTGGCTGCACCACATGTACACTCCTTTCAAGCAGAGAGGACCCTCAGAATATCTCAGCCCCTCCAGATCTACTCCTGTGTCCATGCTTCCCGGGCAGACGGCACTGCAAACACGACGATGATATTTGATTCAAGGCTGACATGATGTCACCACACCCCCAGCTCCTCCGAAATGGTCAGAGATTGATGCCAGTGGAGCAGTCAGCACCTCCATGTGTCCAGAATAAAGCAGTGGACAAGGAATGAAAAGCTCACACTGGTCTGTACTTCACCATGACACCCACATCCTTGTTTTAGAGGCAGCCTAAACAAACCATTCCTCAGTTATATCTGCAATCAATAACCCATACTTCACATTACATTGTACAGTAAGAATATAGTGATACAGAATTGGTACAGTGACAAGGACTCAGCATTTCAAGGCCATTCTTTGTCTGTCGCTATACACTTTTTACACCGTAGGTTGCCAGCTGTATGGGCCCTAAACAGCAAACACACAATGGCTAATTAGTTACAAGGCTGACACTTTGACAGGCAATTATATGTTCATTCAATCTGGATACTTTTTTGTGCCGTATACATAGACTCTATAAAGAAGTGGACTAAGTGAATATGACGTCACCCATACCGTTCGGCTCGAGGCAAATGAAGCTCATCAAGACTAGAAGTTACAGGGCGAATATCATAATAACCAAAAAGCCATGTCTCCCCCATGAACAGCCCTTCATGGGGGTGACAGTTTTTGAATGTAAAGTGAATTGGAGTCAGAGTTAAAGGAGCCAGAAGGGCACAGCCACTTCCTATTTGGAACATGGCAGCTTGCAGTTTAGCTATGCCCATTTATATACAGTCTATGGGTGTATATTGCATTATTATATTAACGCAAATCTCAAGGTCCAAAAAATAAACCAGAAAGACTTTTTTTTGGCCAGGCAGTGTAGATGTGCACTTAAGATGCTAATTCTTCTTAATTTTTTCTTCAAACCTACACATTTAAATGAACCTGTGCTTAGGTTAAACCCCCAACACTGGCCCAAAGCTCAGACTGTAGCTCAGTTTCCATGTTGCCTCCCACTGAGCGCTGCTTTCATAACTCACATGTGCACTGCTGCTGTGAGACACCTCCGTTCCACCTTCCCTCAATGTGCAACAGAGGCGACAGACAAAGGTTAACAGGGAAGCAGCTATTCATGAGGACAGTGGGCAGCAAAACTCACTTCTGAAGTAGGAGAGAATTAAAAGTCTCATGGAAGAGACTTTTAATTCTTCTTTGTTTCATAAGTAAGTTTTTCGAAAGCAGTGCAGCATTTTTTGACTGCACACTTCTCCCTGTCCTCTTACACGTCCTTTATTCTCTCCATTATGGCTTGAGGACAGTAGTGATGTAGTAGGTTGAGCATTTGTCTCAGAACCTAATGGTTGCTGGTTCGATTCCCCACCTGAGTAAGCAGACATATAATGACTCCTCACCCTTATTGGCAGTTACTATATCAACTTGCTGTTCAATATATGATAGATGAAACAACACTTTTTGGGGGTCTGTAAGATTTAAGCTGTAGAGGATGGAATAAATCTCTTTTATGGCAAATTATTAGTTCATTCTCTTTACTTGCTGCAGTTCAAGGCTGTCTATTTCAAAATTGGTTTACTAGGATTATTATCTGGCTTTATCTATTATCTGGCTAAATATTGTCGTTTATCGTGATATTTCCAGTGTAACGAGTCACAAATCTTCTTCGATCCAACTAACAAACTCACATGACGGTTTAGGAAAAGAGGAAGTTATAGAAAGTACTTTGTTTTATATACATCTCTATAAGAATCTGTCTGAGTTGCAGAAGTTTCCAACAGTGTCCATATGCTTCCCCTAAACTCCTTAAACTGAATTTGAAATCTACCACTGTGTTGAGCGCACCCAAGCTCATAAATTATTAGTCCATAGTTTCAGTTACTCCTCTTTGCATTAACAATTTATAAATCCCTCCAAAGGTTGACATAGCACTTAAAGCAGATTTAGCTAAATGAGGCTGTTTCTATGAAGCAGGTGACATGGTGTAACATCCTCGTGTCTGTATCGACCCCACGGGAGAAGGCTCATTTATGGGTGACATTGATTAAGTCATTTGAATTCTGTGCTGCGTGTTGGGGAATCTTGATTAGTGCTAAATATGCCTCATTCCCTTTGTACAAAATCCAATCTTTTGTAAT